>JAOEHY010038986.1:4948-16803 GCA_025447955.1 Psilopsiagon aurifrons | reverse complement strand
CAGACCCCCCCAAAGCTACCTAAGTCCTCAGCATCCTCAGACCCAAATCAGCACCCTCAGACACCTCCCAGCACCCCTGAGACCCCCCAGCACCTCCAATGCCTTTCATAGCCAGATCCACAGCACCCATGCCACCTCTCTACCCCCAAGCACCCCCAGCATCCCTCCACAGCACCCACCTGTCAGCCCTGACACCCTCCCAAACCCTACAGCAGCCCCACCGGGCCCTTTTACCTCCTCCAGCTCTGCCGAGCTGCATTTGTGCTCCCCAACAGACCCATGCAGTGCCCCCCAAGCCCCACTTACCCCAGCCCCATGGGGACACGGGTGTCCGTTCCCATAGCTCAAGTGACGAGTGGTGACCATGCACAGGGTGTTAACCCCCTAAAAAGCATGGGAAAGCCCTAAAATGCATGGGAAAGGCTTGCAGGAGTACAGGGCTGGCGGATGGAGCAAGAGGAGGTCTCCAAAGCCACCCCTAACATGAAAAGCTTGGAAGAAATAAGGACTGAGTGGTCTCAGCCTCACACAGCCTACAGATATGGGCTTCAGTCCTTAACTGCGATTAAATGCGTTTTCAATCAGTGGTTAGTTGTGGCTGTGATGGGCTTTTCTGGTATCTCCTCAGTCCCTTTCGAGCCTTGTTTAAGTTCTTGGCCTCAACAACTTCCTGCAGTGATGAATTCTGCAGTTGAATTAAACACTGTGAGAAAAAGTGCTTCCTCTGATCAGGTTTGAACTTCCTGCCCTGTCCATCCCAGTGCGGGAAGCGCGATGCTCTCCGCATCCCGATTTTCCTGCCTTTCAAGGGGAACGGGGTGAAATTCAGGGAGATGCTGTTGGGTGAGACCCGAAGCCCAGTGGCTGGGAGGGACACCGGAAGCTTTGGCCCATGATTTGTTCTGAGGCATCCAGAGCTCATCTGGGTTCTCTGCTTTCAGTGGAAGCCTCAAAGTGAGATGGTGGCAAACGCCTGCTGAGCTTGGGCTGGTATCCGAGATCTGCAACCTGGTTTTGGCTGGGGCAGCTCCTCTAATTCCTGCGGAGTGCCTCGAGGAATTACAAATGGCTCGAAGGGAAACAGCCTGATTTTAAACCAGAATTCCTGTGGTCCAAACAAATATGCATTTCCCTCTTGCTATTAATACCTCAGCCCCTGGTCTTCCTCCAGACACTCATGCATGCGTTTAACAGCTTGTGAAGGAGTGGTCCGTTGGATTCTGGAGTGGGAAAGTTTACTGGGATTATGAATTATTAAAGGTGAAAAGCCCTCGCCATAGTTTCCAACATCCTTTATCGCCTTCCTGGCATTTCTCTCAACCTGGCAATGAAAAATCCACTTCCAAGTTTGGAAGGGAGGTTTGGAGTGGAGGAACACTTGGTTTATGCTTTGGGCACAAACTCAATCCGTGATTTCTAGTGGTATTAAACAGATGTTTCTTTTTGTCAGCTCTTCTGGGAAGCTTTTGTTTTGCAGATCTCCCTTCCGGGCGCTTTCCAAGCTCCTCGGTTCTTCGAAGAAGCAGTGTTGCAGTTGGAAGGTGTTGATGCATTTGCTGCCATCTAATGGGAGAATCAGGTGGAGACAAGGGAGATTGAGATGAGCTCTTGGGCAGAAGCTGTTCCCTGCGAGGGTGCTGAGGCTCTGGCACAGGGTGCCCAGAGAAGCTGTTGCTGCCCCATCCCTGCAGTGCTCAAGGCCAGGTTGGACACAGGGCTTGGAGCACTCTGCTCTATGAAAGGTGTCCCTGCCCGTGGCAGGGGTTGGAGCTGGAGGAGCTTTAAGGACCCTTCCAACACAAACCAGGCTGGGATTCTATGAATTCAGTCTTGGCAAAGTGTGCTTGGAGTTATAATATTTAAAGACAAACGAGCAAAGCAGAAATAGTGGAGATGGGCCCAAACACCAGTTAAAAAGAAGCCAGTTTGTACCCCAAATACTGAACCCAGGCACTGCTCTCAGCTGAGCCACATAAACCCTTCCTGAGGAGCCGTGATCTTCAGGCTGCTCCCACTACTGCATCAGTAAAATATCTCAATAATGAAATATGGTAAAGTCTGATACGGAATGGGGGTGTAACTATATTGCATTAAGAAAAGAAAGTCTTTTAACAACAGAGCCAAGGAAGGATGGCTTTTGGTAGGAGCAGCTGGGGGAAGACACTTAGGGGATGGGACGGGAGCTCCAGTAGTACAGAGGTAACACTGAGATGGGGCAAGCAGAGGAGATAACTCATCTCAAAATGACTCATCAGTTCCTGCATCACTGCAAAGTTGTACCCTACCTGGAGAAGCTCATAACCCTGGTCTTTCCGAGCATGAGCTTGGTCCATCTCCATCTAGAAATCAGCGTTGTTTCCACTGAGCACTTTTGGGTATCACACAGAGCTGGCCCATTTTGAAGAGGTGATTCTGTGAGCAGCAGAACCAAGAAGGTCTGCTCCCACCTGGGTCTGTGCCCTGCAGGTCTCTCCCATGGAGATTTGTCTTGATAGAGACTAAACTTCAACTGCAATTCTTCCATCAATGGGGGTATTAATTAGTCTCAGTTACTCAGGCCTTTACTGACACAAGTCACAACATCGCAGAGCTTTGCAATTACTCCCCACCAGGGACTTTTGTACCAACAGCTACAAATACATGGGCAGCAGGAGCTCTTAAGCCTTGTTTGCTGGGAAAGCTGAGCTATAACAGTCAGAAACATGCAGAATGATACCCTTTTCTTTAACACAGTGTTATTAGGAAACCAACGCTGGTTGTCACTGTATTGTTATAAAGCAGAAACTGGCTGCTATTCTGCTCTGCCATAATGTACATATAAATAATAATCTCAACAAGAGACAAACCCATCTGAGCAGAACTATTTCCCCCAAATCTGCATGAAAGCACAGTCTTTAAATACCTCTTCTTGCTGGAGGACAAGGCAACACATGTAACATAGAAAACCACTAAAATTCAATTATATTTCTATTTATTTAGGCTCTGCGTCTTTCTCTGCAAAAACACAGTTCTCTGCATCAAGCTGTAGAAAGAAAAATAATTAACTCCCCCTTGAAATGTGCCTGTTTAGGTTTTTCAAACTGGTTTTTCTTTTTCACCCCAATTCAGTACTTCATACAGAAGCCACCCCAGTGCAGAAGCGCAGGGTACAGCAGCGTGCTCTGCCCTCCTCGCCCTGCCATCTGCAGTAGTGCAAGTATCTGCTCTGGGGGACAATGCAATGGAAAGAGCTCCTGCAAGCATTTACATGTTCATACATCCCGCCACCCCAGTGCTCTTTCTGTTACCCTGCACACGTTCTTGGAGGTTTTACATTTGTTTTAAGCAATTTTTAGCAGTTTTCTGTCAAGGCTGATCACTGTTCACTGGCAAAATGAAACAGGAAAGGGAAAAACTTAACTTTACCTTGCCTACCTGCAGGGAGTTAAAAGTGCATTTAGGATATATTGCGTATTTCATTGTTCCAGATCAGATTGCAAAGCCAGAGCAAAAAGCAGCACTGACTGTCCTAGACCCCTGTTTTACACACCAGCCTTTGGTGACTCCTGGTATTCATGACTTTCATCCCAAGACTTGGTTTTGCTCCCTGCTGCTTCCAGTATCATTCCAGCGTCTCAGATCCAGCTAATTTCATATTCTGCCTCTTCCCATAACCCATTTTTTGTCTCCAAAAGAAAGCGGTAAAGTTTCCCAACAAGTGTTTATGAGGGCCCGTGTCCTCTGGGATGGCGGCAGCAGATGAGCAGGGAAGGGGCCGGATGGCAGCCGCTCCTTCACAGCAACTTTTGCTCCCAGCATCTGAGGGACACCAGGCTAGACAGACACATGGGGAGCAGAGATGGTGTCTGAAGGGTATTTTTATGCTCTTCTGTCTGTCACTGCAGTTTCAGATCACAGTGTGTGTGGGGGGGTGTCTCTCCATCACCAGCAGCAGCTCTTTTTCTTCTGGGGTAGCTTTGGTACCTCTTCTGCCTTATTTTTCAGTTTATCCTCATTAGCTTTGAGCAACCTGGGAGAAAAGGAAGCAAATTAACCAAGTATTTCCCCCATATTTTGTATTTCTGTGCTGTTTGTCTTGACAAGCGTTGTCAAGGGGGGCTCAGCACAAATGAAAGGAGTTAGGAGCCTTGCAGCTCATCATGATTTGAGAATCATGGACTCTGCTAAAACTGCCACCCTAAATCAAGTCACAGGCAGAATTTATTGTCTGCCAACCTGCAGAGAAATCAGCAGCATCCTGAAAAGGGTTTTATTAATCTCTTATTAATTCAGGACACATCTTACAGCACCTCCCTCCGGCTCATCCTAGCCATGCACTTGCTGTTCTGAATTTTCCCTGATATTTGGGCACATGGAGTCTCCAGTGACACAAACACACCAGCATTTGGAGTTAAAAAGTAGCGGGGGAGCCCATTAAAGTCAGGAGGCCTGGCAAAATCCAAGCACATGCCTCACCTGATCAAGCTGACCATGGACTCAGAGATGTTGTGGCCAGAGGCAGCACTGCATTCGTAAAACATGAGCTGATGCTCCTGGAAGACACAGAGCCCGCGTAGAAATGTAATACTCTTGCACTTGAATAGCTTCATATGGGAGTAAATGAGTAAATAGCCACAGGACAGTCACAGGGGAAACAGGAGAGACTCAAGGAAACAAATGGCTTAGTAACTTATTTACAGGAGAATGAGGGTGAAATCCAGCTCTTCTGGTAGCTGCAACACCAACTTTTAATACCAAGGAAAAGGCAGACAGAATGTGGTGCGATGCCTTCTGGTTAGTGGAGCAAATATGGGGATGTAACTGGATGTTCCCAGGTCTTTTGTGCCTGCCAGTGACTGCTTGGGGGAAATAAAAGCATCTCTCCCTTGTCCTACTGTCTTCATCTGTGAAACCTGTAAACTCGCCCCTGTGAGGGTGCTGAGGCGCTGGCACAGGGTGCCCAGAGAAGCTGTGGCTGCCCCATCCCTGCAGTGTTCAAGGCCAGGTTGGACACAGGGCTTGGAGCAACTGCTCCAGTGGAAGGTGTCCCTGCCCGTGGCAGGGGTTGGAAGTGGAGGAGCTTTAAGCTCTCTTCGAACCCAAACCAGTCTGGGATTCTATGGAAACTGGTCGCTGGATACTGACCCAAATCACATAAAATTTAAGTTGGTAAAGGTGAGATTGTTCTCACCTTTTTTCTTATTAGCCATCTACATTGGAAGAGATTAATTGTACTTTCAGCATTTCAGTATCATTAAAACAGAAGAATTTGGTGGGTGGTGCTGAGTCACAACTAAGATAACAAGGAGAAAGCAAGGCAGGGAAGGGTGGAAGATGCGTTCAGAGATCACTCTGATGACCACCAATGCATGACGGGTTTGTTAAGGACTTTCCCCTTTCGCTGTGTCCCCAGGCTGGTGGAATCCATCCTTACCTGTCCTTGCCTAACCTGGGCAGGCACATGCTTTAGCAGGGCCATGCACCTACCTTGGCCAGGCGTTCCCCCTGCTCCATAGGGACCTGTCTCTCTGCAGCACAGTCAGTTTTGTTCCCAAGAAGCAGAACACAGACTCCATCTTCTGCTCCTTCCTGGCAATTAAAGAGGGTAGGATCAGGAGCACATCTCAACCTCCCTTGGATCACAGCCGGACACACTGTCTAGACACATCCCAGAGCACTGTGAAGGATGCCCACAGATTTGGGCAGATACCAAGACCTTAAATTCTTAACTGAGTTTAGCAGCATTTAAGAAAGGGATTTTACTTTGCCATTGAATTATCTAACCTGCTCTATTAAGGGGCAGAACATTGGATGAGTTCCTCTTACAGTGAGTTCACTTTCTGTTCAACTTCAGGAGCCCTCCAGAGATGCCTCTGGAAGGGATTTACAGGCGCTGAGCAAGGTGACATCCTGTTTTGTTCAGTGGTTTTAAACACTGATTTTGTGCTTGACTCTGACAAGCAGTTTCTAATAAGACACGAGTTACCTCCCATTTCCCAGGGCTCAGAGGGGTCTATTCTTGATTTATAAATGTCATCAAAATCACTTTCAGTCCTCTGCAGTGGTTTGGAATTGAAGTTGATCATTATCATCATGTTGCTATTAACAAATTACTCCAGGAAAGAAATGTGGGAAATATGAAATTGTCACTATCTGAATTTAAATCCTCCAAGAAAAGCTTTCTTACCAAAACCAAAGCAGAATGCTCTTTACAAAGGGTTTGATCACCCCAAGATGTCCATCCCTAACCAGTGGCAGAGGCCAAGGGGAGAAAACACTGATCTCAGAGCCACCTCCAGTTCCAAGACCTTGGGGACAGGATGAGGCTTTCCTGCTTCACGCACCTGGATGCAGCTCAGCCAGTACTGCACGTCCAAGAAGGAATACTCAGATGTGATATCATACATCAGCACAACCCCGTCCGCCTTCCGGAAGAACTGCTTGGTGATGCTGTGGTACCTGCATGCATTTTAAATGGTCACTGATATTGTCTGAGGGGGTTTTCTGTAGAAGAAATATGGAATCCTGGTGGGAAAGCATGTGTATAAAAAAGGCAAACCCAGATTTTGCTCCTATGCTGATCATAGAGCAGCCTGATGCTTATTTTTATCTCAGTTACTTCCTTTATTACGCTCCATCAGACCACACACTGTACAATCTGTCCTTAAACAACCTTTGCTTAGCAAATCCAAGAACATCCATAACCTCCACACTACCAGAATAAGGAACACCAGAGGTTGCTCTCCATAAGCAGACAACTCAGCACTCACCTTTCTTGACCAGCTGAGTCCCACAGGCGGAGAGCAAAGCACTTGTTGTCCACGACAAAGGTTTTCACCTGATAATCCAGTCCTAGAGGACACAAAAAGGAATATCTCCATACTATAGAGTTCATCCCTGTGATGGGAAATGGATAGAGAAGGCACATGGTGCAGATATGACCTGAGGTTGCAGCACAAGGGGACTGGTCTCAAGTGAGCCTCTTACTTTTAGATCTTTAATGGCTGGGGTTTGGGGGAGGTCTCTGATCTCATGATGAATGAAACCAGGTTGGTTAAGAGAGGAGAGCAGAGCTGAAAGGCAAAGCAGAGAGAAGAGCACTAGGGACACTGCCCTAGATAGAGCAGCAAGGACCAGCATCACCTGCTCCAGAGCATCGAGGTGTGTTAAGTCCTTGGTGACAGGTTGTGTAGCACACCTGATGTGAGCTGTAACATACCTGTAATGATCACCAGGAGCTTGTGGGGTGGAGGAAAGGGAATTGCAATGGAGACCCAAATGAGTGCAGAGCTGTGCTGGGGAGAAGCTGGAGGAGACCTACCTACGGTGGCGGTGAGGTGTGGGTTGAAGGCATCGGTGTGCAGCCGGTACAGGAATGATGTTTTGCCCACATGGGAGTCCCCAACAAACAGCACGTTGTAGAGGTGATCTGGATCCAGGGGGGCTTTAAGAGAATCCCTTGGGGCAGCTCCTGCCCCATCTGCAGTGGCAGTCCCTGGCTCTCCTGGACTTGGCTCGCCTTCCTGGCTCATTTTCCTTCCAACCTCTTGCTTCATCCATTGATCAACATCGAGGTCTTTGCTCTGTTCTCCCAAGAACTGCCTTTGAGGCTGCATCCTGGCTGCATCCCCCAGTGAGGTGCTTCCAAGGACCCTCCCCAGCTGATCATTCCCAGAATCTTCTTCCTGTAGGACCCTTGTGTGAAGGGGTGATGCTGGTGCCACTTCTTGTCTTGGAAGTTCAGCAGGTGCAGCAGCTACCTTGTCTGTTTCCATCTCATGTGGTGGCTTCTCTGCCTGCGCTGAGACCTGCTCCTGGAGCTCACTTTGGGCTGCCTGTCCTGAAGCACCTAACAGCCGCACATCTGGAACGAGAGCATCCTCCTTCATCACTGCTTCCAGCTTTAGTGTGCTGATCTGTAATGGCACCTCGGATGCTGGGAAGGCTGGTGCAGATGCACCATCATCACGGCCCTGCTTTAGCCCTAGACCCTGAGTTTCCACTAAACTCCTCCCCACTGCCTCCAGCTTCAATCCCTGTCCCACTGCTAGACCTTGAGCTCCATCCAGAGGTCTCCCCTCTGCAGCAGCCCTCTCTCCCCGTCGTAATTCCAGCGTCTGGGTATCCTGCAGGATCTGCCTATCAGGACCAGTGAGTGCTCCCAGCTTTGCTTCCACGCCAGGAGCCTTGGGAGCAGCATCGTGCCCAGGATATGAAATGGCCTCAGCTGGGGAGGACACAGGAGCACCAGCAGCTCCCTCGCACCCTTCTGTGGTGTGAGCTACATCTGAGCCTGGAGTGTGGCTCTGCTCCCCTTCCCGCATCCCAGCTGCACTCACATCTGCCTCTGTGCTCCCTCCTGAGCTCGATCTGAGCTCCTCTGGCTCTGTCAGCGGCTGCACACTCGTATCAGCACTCTGAGCCTCCAACCTGTCCAGGATGACAGCCTTGTCCTGTGCCTGCACCCCCAGAGCAGCCCCCTCTCCCTGTCCAAATCCTGCTCCCTGTGGATCAAGCACGGACTCCTGTTGCAGCTCATGTTCATCCTGCCCTTCTTCCCTATTCTCATCCTCCTCCGCAAGCTGCATGGCTGCATGCCCCCCCCCTCCCTGGGGCATTTCTGGGCTCTGACCCCCACGCAGCTCCATGTCTGCCCAGTCCTCTGCCTCCATTTCCACTAACTCTGCTTTATCGACCTGATCCAGGGTTTGCACATCTGGCACATCTGGAGCCACGCTCCGTGCCTGCTCTGTCCCTGAGGAGCTGACCTGGCTCAAGAGCTGCAGATCTGCCCCTGTGCTCCCTCCTGGGGTCACTTTGACCTCATCCATCTCTGCAGACATCTGCACACTTGCATCAGTGCTCTGGTTCTCCAGCCTGTCCAGGCTTTCTGCCCCCTCCCATGGCCGCACCCCGCCAGCAGCCCCCTCTCCCTGCCTGAGGGCCACTCCATTGGGGTGAAGCACAGGCCTGTGTGGCAGCCCACGCTCACTCTGCCCCTCTTCCCCATCCTCATCCTCCTCCACAAGCTGCAAGGCTGCATGGTGTTCACCTCCCTGGAGGGTTTCAATACTAGGACCCCTTTGCAGCATTACATTTGCTGTGGAATCCTCTGCCTCCATTCTCACTAACTCTGCTTTATCAACCTGATCCAGAGGTTGCACATCTGGAGCCACGCTTCCTCCCTGCTCTGTATCCATGGAGCTGACCTCGCTCAGGAGCTGCAGATCTATGTCTGTGCTCCCTCCTGGGGTCACTTTGAGTTTCTCCACCACTGCAAGTGCCTGCAGGTTTGCACCACTGTTCTGGTCCTCCAGCCCGTCCAGGCTTTCAGCTTCCTCCCATGGCTTCAGGCCAGCAGCAGCCTCCTCTCCCTGCCCAAATCCTGCTCCCTGTGGATCAAGCACAGGCCCCTGTGACACCCCACACTCACGCTGCTCCTGTGCACCATCCTCATCCTTCTCCTCGAGCTGAGCAGCTGTTCCACCGTCTGCTCCCCATGGAGCTTCTGGGCTGAGACCACCATGCAGCTCCATGTCTGCCTGGGCATCCTCTGCCTCCGATTCCACTAACTCTGCTTTGCCAACCTGATCCAGGGGCTGCACACCTGGAGCCGTGCTCCCTCCTCGCTCTGTGCCCAGGGAGCTGACCTCACTCAGGAGCTGCAGATCTTCAGTGCCCCAGCATGGGGTCGCTTTGACCTCATCCATCTCTGCAAGCATCTGCACACGTGCACAAGTGCTCTGGTCCTGCAGCCCGTCCAGGCTTTCAGCCTCCTCTTGTGGCTGCATGCCTGCAGCAGCCCCCTCTCCCTGCCCAAATACTGCTCCCTGTGGAGCAAGCACAGGCTCCTGTGGCGGCCCGTGCTCACGCTGCTCTTGTGCCCCATCCTCATCCTCTTCCAGGAGATGTACCACTGTATGACCCTCCTCTCCTTGGGGTGTTCCTGGACTGGAACCCCTATGAAGCTGCATATCTGCCCAGGAGTCCCTTGCCTCCACCATTTCCAGTGCCTGAGCCTTAACTGGGAAGAGCACACACAGGTCTGGGCTCTCCGGAGACATTTCTGCTGGGGAAGGACCCTCACCGCGCAGCACAGCAGCTCCCATGTCCTCCCCCAGCCCTAGCTCTGGTTGATCACCCTCCTCCAGTGGCTGCACATCTGGAGCCACTCTCCCTCCCTGCTTTGTCCCCAGGGAGCCAGGCTCAACCCACGGCTGCAGAGCTGCCTCCACCTCTGCCAGCAGCTGCACGTCGGCTCTGCTGCTCTGCTTCTCCAGCGGTGGCACATCTCTTCCTGCTCCCCCTTCCTGCCCGTCCTCAGGTGGCAGCACCACCGGTACCGGCACCTCTGCACCAACACTCTCCCCGTGCTCTGCATCTCCCCTGGCAGGTTCACTCTGTGTTACTTCCACCTCCCTTTCCTCAACTCCAGCTCCATGCTGTGCTTGGGCTGGCAGCACCTCAGCATCCAGGGTCTCTCCCTGGAGCCCATCTTCCTTCAGCATCCGGGCACCAGGAGCCACAGTCACCTCGGGAAGGACGCTGTGCCCCTGGGCTGCTCCTATTCGTGCCTCACCCTGGGGGGGTGGCTCTGGCTCCAGGAGCACTCCTGGATTTATTTTCAGTTCCTTGGAGAGCCCCAGTGGTGGCTGAGCCTCTTCCCCCAGCCCCGTGCCCAGGGGCTGAGCTGCAGCTGGATGAAGCTCATCCATGCCAAGGCACTGTTGCACACGCAGACCTGCCTCCACAGCTTCTGGTGACCCCAGACCTGCCTCCAGGTTTTCTCCCTGGCTTAATGCCACTTCCTCAGCTTCTCCCAGGAGCTGTGCCTTGTCCCAGTTTGTTTTTTCCTGCATCCATCCTGCTCCCTCCGCCTCCACCAGCACCCGCTCTGCTGCCTCCGCGTTCTCTCCCAGTGCCCCCTGGAGATGCTCTGCCACCTTTACCATCACCTCCTTCACACACACCCCCTTTCCTTGCAGGAATAACATCCTCTCTTCCTCCTCTCCCTGCTCTGGCTCCTGAGCCCTGTGGTGCCCAGCTCCCGTGGACGCACCAGCCTGTGTCACATCTGGAGCTGTGCCTGGTCCTTCTTCCATGTCTCCTCCAAACAGCTTGTGACCAATAGGATCAGAGAGGGTCTCTTGTAGCATCCTGGGGGCTGTTCCATGTGCTGTGGCTTTCTCCAGCCTCATTTGGGGCTCAGCATCATCATGGGGGTGATGTGCAGTGTTTGCTGGTGCAGGGGGTGCACTTGGTGCTTGTGGCTTCAGCTGTTTGCTCAGAGCTGCTATTGCATCATTCATCTCTCTTAGCAAAGAGCTCTGTTCAGAGAAGCGTTCCTCTTTCAGAGATTCTGGGAAGGAGTCCTCTTCCACAGAGCTCACTCCCTGCAGGGCTCCCAAAAGGCTTATTTCTGCAGGCAGCATTTCCCAGACCCTGGAAAAGGCAGAAAATGGGGAGGGCCAGCTCATTCCCCAGCTCCCTCCTGTCCTGCTGGGCCAGTACCAGGGGGTCTCTGCTCTGCCACCTCACCCCATCACTCTCCAGACCCAGTGTTATTGACCCTCTGGGGGGACTGGAGGTTTGCACAGGCAGTGATGGGGACAGGGAAAAGGGGGATGCCCACCCACAGAGCCAAACCCATGGCCATATCCTGCCTGGGAAGTGAGCGTGTCCCTTCCCAGACTCTATGTTCATGTTACTGGAGATGGAAAGAAAAATTTCAGCCAGATACAGCAAGCACCTTGGCCAAGGGAGTGACGCAGGGTGACAAGCTGGGGTTAGCTTGCTTGATGCTGCGAGGGCTGGAGCAGCTCTGCTCTGGAGCCAGGCTGAGAGAGCGGGGCTGGGGCAGAGGAGAAGAGAAGGCT
>JAOEHY010038985.1:39355-53994 GCA_025447955.1 Psilopsiagon aurifrons | reverse complement strand
CCCCCCCCCCCCCCCCCCCCCCCCCCCCCCCCCCCCCCCCCCCCCCCCCCCCCCCCCCCCCCCCCCCCCCCCCAACGCGCAACTAACGAGTATTTAGGGGCAAAGAGAGGCTTCAGATGAAATTCTGTGGGGTCCCTTTGGATAACACTTGTTAAAATCCTATAATCACTTACAAAAAAAGCCTATCAAACCGGCAAAAAGGAAAGGCTGAATAAGGGAAAAATTGCATGAGATGGATATACATAATCATCATCAGGGTTTAATGTAGTTCAGATATACACCACGGTGAGGGAAGCCATTCTCTGCTTTGGACTGGTGTGAAAGAGCAGCCCTAGCAAGCCACCCTCTCCACCACCTACATGACTGCCACTGGAGGGGAGTGATGGCCGCACAAGTGTGCAGCTGGGCAGCTCGGTGCTGCTGCACGCTGTCTGCTCCTATAGACAAACCTCTGCAGGGAGCTGAAGCTTTTTAACACCCAAGGTAGCTGGTTATTGTACCTGGCACCCACAGGGGCCACCCTGCTCTGCATGAGGACCATAACACTGCAAGGTGGTCCAGCCAAAAGCGGCTGAGAGGGGGAGGGTTGCGAGGGATGGATGGAGTGCCGAGTTACACAACACTCCTTATGCACAAGCAAAATGGCATGACCACTACATCTGCTAGTCACCAGGCCCTAAACAGCTCATTTAAAACTCTTGGGTTTGAGGGGGTTTGCTGGGTTTATGGCACATTAAGATCTTTCCCTCTCTGGGTACCACTGTTATCCCAAGGAGATCATGGGTCATTTCTGGAGTTGAGAACCAGCAGCCACTTATGGCTGCTCTTAATTCTTTTATTAGCAGATGTTTCCTGCACCATGCATCTCTGCTGATAAGCTCCAGCTCATGACGAATGTCAAAATTCATGGTTTCAACTTGATTTGGACTGGAAGCAATATTAACACTAAAGGATTCCCATGAAAAGGAAATCCTACTTCTTGATCCTGCTACAACAGCGGATGATCTCTGAATGGAGCACGTAGGCAGTACTCCCATTTGCAAGTTTATACTTCAAAAGTGGCTGCAATCCAATGGACAATGAAAGCTAAACACAAAATGCATCTCTTGCAAAGGGAATACCTGAACCAGACACATTGGTGGCCTCTTCTAAGACAGTCTGCAAATTAAATGCCCCAGCCCTCCCAAATGGGCTGCCCTGGGGACCCGGCCTTCCAGACATCAGGTGCACCACAACCCACATTAGTATGGTGGTAAATCACCACAGAAATAGGTAGTTTGCTGATGAGCCTGTTATTAAAGTTGGCAAGTCCATGTATTAAGCATGCTGATGACCAGAGGGCACCAGGGTTTTCATTGGGACCTCAACACTTTTTGCCTGCTGCGATGTTCAGCAGCTCTGATAATCTGGACCTCAACCTCCAAAGGTTAACTTGCTCTAATATACAGGAACACATCAAGCAGAGGGGTTCATGATAAAGCAAGAGATCATCACTGGATGCCATGTAAGCTTTTCCATCAGGTAAGAAGAAATAAAACCGTGCATTTAAATGAAATCAAATAGTTACTCTTGAAATTTGGAGAAATACAGGTAGTAATTTACAGGGTGAATGAAGGTTTCTGCACAAACAATGTTTTCAGAGTATTGTTTGTCTTGGAGGAGAAGTGCTCATAAATCTCTGGGCTATGCCATTGCAAAAATTATCCCAGCTCATTTCAGGCCCGAACTAATTAATCAGCACTTGTTGCCATGTTAATTAGCCAGAAGTGACCTCAGATGTGTTTGGTCTTTTCCGGCTACTTAGCCCTAATAGGAGAATATACACCTGAGGCAAAACCTAGGAATAAATAGATGTGAAACCTGCTTCCAGCTGGGTAAATACAGCCCAGACTTCCCGGTTCCTATGCTTGTGAAATAAACTGTGCCCCAACCTTGCCTCTCTCTGCTTTCTGGCCTTGTGGAACATCTACGACTCTCCAGGCTTTAAATGGAGCCTTTGCAATGTGTTATTTATGCAGCGATGGCCTTGGAAAACTTTACAGCTTGGTCTTGGCCACTCCTCAGGTTATTGCTGCAGTATTTCCTGCCTGGAAGGCTTGTTCTGTTGGCAGTAAACCACGTGCCAGGCATGCATGGCTGCAGCAAAGCAACTTTCACAGAGGGGACACAGAAGGTTGGGCACGGAGCACCCACTGCCTGCAACAAGCTTGTGAGCCTGATGCCAGCTGCCTTCATTGAGTGTCCCTCCTCCACATTATCCTCTCTCTCTAGTCTCTCTCCTTGCATCATAACTAATACTCAGGATCCACCCCTTAGTCTCCAGCATGTTCTCAAGAATAGAGTTGAGAGGCCAATTTTATCACAACCAATGGCCCAAGTGCCTTTCCAGCTAAGGATTATTGGTGGGAAAAAGAGGAAAACCAATGCCACATCACCATTTGAAAGATCAGTTTCAAGCACACAGACAACTCCTGCTGATTTTCCTAAATCAGATCATAGAATCATAGAACAGTTCGGGTTGGAAAGGACCTTAAGCTCACCCAGTTCCAATCCCCCTGCCATGGGCAGGGACACCTCCACTAAACCATGCCACCCAGGGCTCTGTCCAACCTGGCCTTGAACACCGCCAGGGCATTCACAACTTCCCTGAGCAACCCATTCCAGTGCCTCACCGCCCTTACAGTAAAGGACTTCTTTCTTATAGCCAATCTAAACTTCCCCTGTTTAAGTTTGAACCCGTCACTCCATGTCCTCTCACTATAGTCCCTAATGAAGAGTCCATCCCCAGCATCCTTATAAGCCCCCTTCAGATACTGGAAGGCTGCTATGAGGTCTCCACACAGCCTTCTCTTCTCCAGGCTGAACAGTCCCAGCTTTCTCAGCCTGTCTACATACGGGAGGTGCTCCAGCTCCTGATCATCCTCGTGGCCTCCTCTGGACTTCTTCCAACAGATGATCTTTTTCTTTTTCAGACTGAAATCAAGGAGTCTGCTTTTCCCCTTCAGAAAGCTGCTTCTAGATAAGGACATGAAGATGTATTATGTGAACTAGATTGAGCTAAATCATTGGCTAAGGCAAAGCACTTGACAATACACAAAGCTAATCAGGTCATGAATATTATTCTTATAGATCTATTATTCTATATAGGCAGATATTTCATATAGGTCTATTATTACAGAACCCTTTATTCAGTTTTGTGATTCTTCATGTGCCTAACTGCAATTCTCTGTCAAGAAAAGAAATGCGATTATCTACATTTCACAGATGAAGAGGGTTGTCCAAGGTCTTGAACGAGAAACCAAGCCCTCCCCATAATCATGAACTCAGCCTTTCCAGCTGCTGCCTGTACAGGAATCTGCACTCCACTACAACCCAGTATCATCACAAGCAGCTGTACCAAGCAGGGTAGCAAAGTCCAAATATAACCCCTGTTTTCTATCAGAGACCATGATGGAACTCCCAAAGGCAGCACAACCATCACTGCATGCTTCCCTCTATCACAGGGATAATGTTGGAGCACCTCCAGCCACTGCTCCCATCCTCCTTGTGTGCAAGCAAGTTACTTTGGAAAGTTTCTGGTCTCAAGGAAGTCTCTGGTTTTGAAAGGGTTTTTTTAATCTATTGGAATACTTTTCCTTCTACAGAGGATGCAATTCCCACTCTGAGCTGTTTTAGCAAAACACCGTTTTCCCTATTTACCCTGAGTCTGATTCCTACCAACTCACTCTAAGAACATTTTCAACTGCATTATCCCCAGCTGAAATCGCCTCTTGTTGCTTTTCAACTACCATTACCATTTCAAAAAATGGTTTGAAAACCCAAATCTCTCTTGAGTCACTTCCAAGGAACTTTCATGAATCATGGTTTGTATCATATCACACCATTCCGCAAGACATGGGCTGGAACAATATTAATGGGTATGACCAATGTCTAAATTATCCAAGTGAGGAATAACAGTTAAATGTTGTGAAGGATAAAACTAGGGATGAAGGAAGCCATAGGTGAGGGGTATGACTGCAACTTGAAGGCTGGTTTTGAGCCTGCAAAGAATGAAACATTCAGCATATGAAAGGGAATCATTTTACAAATTGAAGTCATGCATCTTAGAGGGGTTTTATCTGTGGAACATGACCTTGTTATGCATAATAACTCAAAATAAGAATGAATGATGTTGGTCTCTCTTGGGATCACGTCAGAGCATGTTATGTTTTGAACCGAAGCTAGTTTAAAATCAGTCACTAAGGCGTCTGTAGGAATTGTTTAAGGACTTCTTTAAATGTGGGGAATTTAAAAGCAGCATTACTTTTAACTACTTTGCTCTCCTAACCCGCCTCAGCTCATTATTTTGGCACCATGAGACACAAGAGGAAAGCTTTCTGCATTTTACATATTCCTTTTAAATAAATGGAGATGCCCTGCTGCTTCTGGAAAGGATGATTATTTTGTTTGTAAATTAAAAAACGTGATAGTTTAACTACCTCTGAGACACTGCTGCTGTAATGCCAATGGCAGAACTGGGGAATGAACAGAACAGCACCTTCCCCAAATCATCTCATCTGTGCCCTAAGCAGCAACAAGCCCACACACACTGCACAAAGCTCCAAGTGATGCTCTTAGTCTCAGACCTGGAATATGGGAGGGAATCACCTGAACAAACCCCACTCCTGTGTCTACAATCTCCAGTACATGACCAGAGCATCCCTGGGAGACTCAAGAGTGAGTCAGGTCAGGTAACGTCAGCAGAGGACAACTCCTTCGTCTGCTCCCTCTCTTACCTTGCTCACATGTATTACACTTCAGTGCCTTTCACTGCAGGTTAGTAAAGATGCATTATACATGAGCAGCTACCAGTTGCTGTTGTTAATGTGGGATAGGGTTACCCAGGAGCAGCAGGTAGAGCTGAAAACTAAAATTGATCCCAGCCTTTGTTATTTGACCACCTAATTTAGAGTGCTCAACTGCCCCATTATGGCTCTACCTTTTGTTTTGGGCTACCCTGGTGTATCTCTATAGGGTTTGATACCTTTTCATCATCGTCACAGAAGTTTATTTTACTGAGAATCTTTCCAAGCAATGGGTTAAGGCTGAAATTTAAATTCCAGGTCAACAGAGACCTGTTCATTTAATGGCAAGTTGTAGGTTCAATATTGATATACAGAGAAAAAATAACTTGACAATGATCTCAAACAGAGTCGCTGGGAGCAAATCTGATCAGGCTCTGCCACAAACTAAACATGAGCAAATCATTTCAGTCTGAAATAGTGCTAAATATGTAAAAGACATTCCAAGGTTATGTCTATATATATCAGCTAGTTGAATTCAGTGCTGGAGTGAAAGGAAGGTATGAATATCCGCTTTGGAGGCAGGGATTTTGGGGAGGAGATGGCTCTTTTGCCCTGCAGTTGGAAGCACGTTCACTAAACCGTTGTTTCTTCTGCTGAGGAGCACAAAGGTGCTGCTAAAATAAAATGAGGAGGGAAAAACTCCCTCCAAGGGGATTATTGTAAAGGGAGGAGAAGGGTTTATGCAGCTTTTCCCAGACCTGGTCATAAGATCAAGTTGTCCCTCAAAAGCTACAACCCAAAAGGGAAATAAGAAGCCAAAGATAGATGTATTTTCTACCATCTCAACATTTAGGAGATTGACACATGATTTTTGAACACTCTGAGCTCGCAATATTAATAAAGCTGCTTTCATTGTCAGCTTTTCAATGTCAAGTTCATTGAAGCAAGGACTGGAACTGAGCGATTCTCTTCCCAAATGCATGCCCTAACCACCAGGCTGGAGAATCTGCCGTATGCTCACTTTCTAGCTGAGTGAATACTGAAATAGCTCATGCAAGAGAAATGCTGCAGTAGGAGGAACCGAGGGGTCAGTGTCTCTCTCATATGATGATCAAGAAGCAATCCTATAGACTGGAGCTCAAATCCCCTAACACTTGGGCAAGTGAGCAATGATTACTGATTTAATGTTGGGAAAACGGCTGTAGCAGCAGTAACTTACACCATCAATTACTAAGGCATGGAAACAAAAGGTTGCAATTCAGGTTGCAGCAAAACACCATTTTCTGGGTTTTCACTTCAGGGAGGAGAAAAAAGCAAACAGCAAACAAACAAATTACTGCAGACTAATCACAGGCATTAAAAAACATCACTTCCTCTCTCCAGATGGAAAATAGAGGATTTGTACAGCTCATTTTCAGTGTTTCTTCCCTTTGAAAGGCCATCAGAGAACTAATGAAAAATACAAAGATAAAAGCTGTATCCTGAAGATCTACTGCAATCCTCAGTCTGGCACAGCAAAAACACACTGTTCATGTGCACTGCCAGACTTCCCCACCTACATCTCCTCCATGATTCCTGCAGCATGGGGCGATAAGGAAAAAAAGCTCCTTTCCAGGTCTAGGTATTTGTATGTACCTAGGCATATTTTCTAAAGCCTCAAATCAATGAATTGGGCATGTTACCCTTCAATATTAGTAAAAACATTTTGTGTGTTGTGTGAAGTCCACATCAGTTCCCGTCCTGAAAGTTAATTTGAAGTTAAGCCAAGGGTACGAATTCTGTTCTGATAGCAATCTTGACTTTAGTTTCTGGATCTGGTTCTTAAAACAATAGGAACTGAGCACCAGCTACCTTCTCATTCCCTGTATAACTGTTATCCCAACTTCAGTGAGAGGGAAGGAGATCACTGAGTGCAGTAATGGGAAGAAGCCATCTACTCATCATTCATTCCCCTGTGCATGCATTCGACTTTCAGGGTTTAGCATCAGCATGGCTCAAAGAAGAAGTCCTGTCAGCTCCAAACAAGGGTTTTGATCCTTTCCCTGCCAGATTCTGTCTGAGATCCTTCCTGCCGATGTCATGAAGTAAAGTAACAAAGGCAGACAGCATAGGCAGTGTCTGAAATTACCCAGTTCAACACATCTCATTTCTTTCAAGCCCTGGAGAACCAACAACCCAGACACTGAGCTCCATGAAAGAGGTTTCACCCCTGTGCAGCACACATCATGCTGCAATCTCATGTTCCCTTCTCTAAAATACATAAACCATATGTTCACCCTCAGCACAAAGGTGACTTTAATCCACGGAGTACACGTACATGCACACAAAGCAGCTCACTGTTTTTGTGCACTATCTGGAGGGAGGTGTGCATGTGCCAAACACATCAATCCTCCCAGAAGGGAAACACTCGGTGACACAGGCAGTTAACCATTTAATGCACACCACTGCAAGTGTCTGTCTGAAGGGATCACACATGCACTGGTTTCTGTATTTGCCCTGCATCGTTTGGCACCCCTTGTTGCAGGTGCGTTGCTCGTGGCTTCATCTCAGTGCAGGATGGGCAGCATCCTCCTTATTTAAGTATTAAAACTTGCATCTCTTCTTGCTTCTGCTTTTCAGCTCGTCACCCAACTGCCACAGACAGACTGCAAACACGCCCACTTGCAGTGCCACAGCCCCATGATGATGCTCATCCTCATGTTGGCTTTTCCAACAAGTCTATGCCCCAGGCAGCATGCACCAGAAGGGTGTTGGAGCATTCTGCAGCTGAGATCCAGGGCATATCCTGATCCTGGCTTATACAGCCCACAGGAACCCTACCTCATAGCAATTGCAATCTTTGGGCTATTTTGAACCAATGCAAATGCTGCCCATCCCATATTACGCTGCAAAGTGAGTATGAATGATGACAGTTGAATATGTCAAGCTGTGAGGCACTGAGCATGGGAGAGCAGCCTCAGCTGCATCCCTTCCTGCCCCTTTGCAAGATGAACTGTTCCATTTTCATCCCTCTTAATTAAAGAGGGAAGCACACTTAAAAGGGGAAGGAAGAGGTTATGCTCAGCAAACAATGGTCCACTCAGTTAAAAGAAAATGCTCCTAGGAAACTTGGAGCACGAAAGTCAAGTGTTTCCATTTATCCTCTGCTGCCTTTTATCCAGACTTCATTCTGCTTCCACAAGACAAGTCACATCCTTCTCTTGCTCGCACCCATCCACTGTACAGACCAGCCTTGCCCAGAGCACAGACCATGATGTAGTAAACCAACCACCTGGCAAATGCTTCCTGAAATCATCCCAGCAAGGCAGGAGCCTGTAGCAAACAACAGGTCTGACAGGTAGCTGACCAGGTTTTAATGAGGTTTCTGTGTACAAAGAAGACGTTACTGAATATGCAAACTTTATGGTAAGAGCATTCCTATCCAAGTGCCACTTTTGAAGTGAGAGCTGTGTACTGCTTTCCCTCTTATACCTGCAGGTGCTTAATAACAACTCTGTGTTACAAGATGAGAGGGAATCTTTAACTTCGAAGCTGCTCTTTCCCAGTGTCGCAACCCTCTTGCACAAGCTGGCAGGGCTGCTTTTCAGCTGTTTTCTTCAGCTATGTATCAGGATCATCTCTTATTTAAACAAAATAATAGGTTTCTAGCCAGGTTGAACAAAAAAGCCAAGCTGAACCGCCTCAGAAGGCAAGAGGCAAATGGAAATCTCATGCTATCAATTTACCCAAAATAATATGATTTTAAAGATTATGTTCCCCCTGGCTCGCAGTTCTCAAGTCACCTGAACTGGCAGCACTTATTTAGCCCATTTATCCACTTTCTACACTCACCAAAAGTAGAAAAACCCAAGCTGGCTGCTTTCACATGTCATTTATAGGCAGATTGAAGTGGGGTGGAAGTGATCTGTGAGTCTGTCACTAATTGGATGAACTTCACTGCTCTCCAGCCTGCTTCTACAGAAGCCAGTGCCCAAGCCCTGGTGGGACCAGCTCATGCTCACTCCACCCAAGCTTCTCCATAGCTCTTGGGTCCTGACTCCATCACCCACACTGAAGCTGCTGGGGACCTGGTGGCTCTTGCCTGGGAACAAGGTTGAGGCCCACAGGCAAAGGGGCTGCCTGAACTGAGGTTCTGCCTCTACCCCACCAGCCCCATGGAAAACAGGAACATGCAAAGCATCAGAACCTGGAGGGGATCTGCCATGAACCAAGGGTCTGGCTAAAGCAAAACACTGCCACCCCCATTGGAAGGAGCCACATCCCCAGCCCCCTGGCCAAGGCACAGGCGTGAGGCTTTGGAGAAGCCTCATGGAGAAGCCGTTTGTCATTGTGAGAGGCAGCAGAGACCACACAGAGAGGCACTGTACAGCAGCTCTGCCAAAACTCCCTATCCCAGCCTTCAGGCAACAGCACCATTCCTTGGACACGGGGTCACTGAAGCACCAACTGGAGCAAAGACACAAAAAAACCGTTAAAAAATAGGAATATAGCAAGTGAACTTGGACCATCACAAAGCAGCAAGCAGGTATAAAATCCATTGAATCTTGGTCCTTTTCACACAACAGGTTGTTCAATGGCACATATCAAGTGTATTTATGTTGTGGGAACATTTCCACATCCTTCCTGGGGTCTCAGTAAGATCTCTGCGATTGATTTGCCCGAGAGAAACTGTTGTTGCCAGGTTAGAAATGAGAGTTTCCATATTTACAAGTCCAGTTTCCACCTTCCATAAACCACCCTGTGCTCCAGAGGAAGGCACTCAGAACTCCGCTTGCCGCCAATGTCCTTCATTCCTTTTCACCCTCTGCTCCCTGCTGTACCACAGGAAAAGCAATCTTTGATTTACCCATTGCCTACAAGCTCTTTGCAGTGAGGCAATTTTCTTCCTCTGTCTATACAACACCTGCAATAGGTTGGTGTTACTGAGATCCCTTCACTCTCCAGCAACTGGTTTGGTGTTTTCAAGGGAAAGCATTTATTTCAAAGAAGAAATAGTGTTACAATTGCCTGAAACTAAGAGCAAACAACAAATTGAGTTGTTTGGTGACAAAACTGGGGGAGGAAATGAAACATCAAAACACTTTTCCTTCGGTATTTCCAAGTAGAAATATCCTGACGTTTCATTTGGAAACAAAGCTCTGTATCAAAAGATAACTGCAGTTAATAATTAAAGAGGGGGAAACAAAACTAAGCAAGCACTGCATTCTGAGACAAAGGAAATGTTCTCCTGAGGCCCTAAAAAGACTTAAAAATGTATTTGCATTTTTCTTTCAAATGAAGATAAGCTCAGAATGAATCTTATCTTGGGAAAAGGGTTATCCCATTACATGAGAAGTCAATTTTTGCACAGTCCATCTCCAGCTTTTGGTATAAGTGAGGTTGCTTCTGCTAATAAGGCTTTGGTAAGCTACAAGTTGGTAGCAAGCAAATAAACAAGGTAGAGATGGACTCAGTGACAAACCCAGATAAGAAGCCAACCAGAACCTCATCAAGCACCAGGCAGAGAAAAGAGAGATGATGTTGGGCCCAAACCAAATTGTTCATGGGAGGAAGCAGTCGGCACAAGATGAGCTTCAGAGCCAGCATTCACCGGATCAAAACTGCCTTTGGCTGCTGCTCCAGAGGCTGGAGTGGGAGTTAAATCCAGGGGGAAACCTTCTCCTGCCACCTCCCTTAGCACTGCTGGAAGAGCTCTTTCCTTTGTGGCAAATTAGGGATGGGGTCGAGGAGCTCAGGAGTGATTGATATCGCTTCCTGGAAGACCAGGCTTCACCTCGCCTACCTTGGGGCTGGCAGTTCATTATTATGCTAACAGCATGGAAGCCTCGAATCTCACTCTTTCAAACTGTAATCCTTTATTACCCACTGTCAAAAATACCCTGGGCCAGTTCCCATTCCTCCCACCTGCTCCCCATTTCCAGCTTTGCCCAGAAAACACAAACAAAAGCCATTCTGAGGTACAAATCCCATCCTTTTGTCTATGCCAGGGCAAGCTGATGGTGTCAGCACTGGGTGGACTCTTTAGTTATGGGATGTGCAAACCGGTATCAAACCTACGCATGTACAAAGTGTTCCCCCCATGCATTTCATCCCCCCTTATGGCTCAGCAAACTGATGAGGGTGCAGTGAATGGGGGTCTCCTGGGCCCAATTAGCAGAGATTTGGGCAGCATCCAGACACTGGTGGGGGATCACTGAAAAGGCTCTGCCTTGAATTTACAGCCTGTGTTCCTCAATGCGCCGGTTGCTTACAAACAGGCACAGACACAGCAGGACCTTTGATCCAGAAGAGAGTTTTGTTTATCCAGACAGCAGGGCTCGGGCACCAGTGGTGGCAACTGGATGTGGATTGGCATCTAAACCTATTTCAAGCAATAGAAGTGGCTGGAATGCAAACGACGCTCTGAAGGCACCTCTGGGACAATGAGAGGGTGCTGCTGATGCCTGCTGCAATAACCTTGTCACCTGGCAAGCTGTGTGCCAGGGGTGTCCCCAGCTGCATCATTGCCTTGCTGGGATGCGTTTTGCATTTCTTTTGCAAACAAAAGCAGGAAGGGATGGAGGTTAAACAGCTCTCTGCCTGCTCTATACCAGGTAGCAGAGTGAAGGATGTCTGCCACAGGCTTCACTGGAGCTCTGGATCCCTGCAAGGGCACAGTGATGGAAAGCAATGGGGTACCTGCCCACTCCTCTGGAAAGAGAGGGATCCTCACATGAAATCCAGTTGATTGTAAAGAACAAGCTGGAAGTGCTGGCAGACCACCTCTAGTAATAGCCAATGATGCCCCAAAGCTTCCCTGGAAAACCAGACAAGTTTTTTTCCTCCTAGTTTTTCCACTTGCAGTGATGCTCAGGTGCTTCTTGTAACTGCAGGGCAGAACACGTTTCTCTGCAGAAGCATGATGTTTTAAAGGTGATGGTATGTTTTCATGAGGCCAGGAGGGAAACATTTCAGCCACGACTAAGAGTTTGCTGTCTAGACACATATTTGACCAAAAAAGGGGCACTTTTAACATAACCCTTACCACAGCTTACAGAGCATTGAGCACAATTGTTCCAAGACCCTTTTAAGCATTACAACCCCAAAAGTCTTTTTGCCTACAGCAAACTTCAGTGCAAAGTATACAAACTGCAGGGACACCCCCAAATCCTTCCTTCACCCCAAGCACTCCCCCCATGCATCCTATCAGCCCAGCATGAGCTATGGGCTGGTTACGAAGAGTGAAGTAAACATACACTCCAACTTAAGGCAGCTTCAAACCTGGTCAGACAGAAGGAATATAGAATCATAGAATGATTTGCATTGGAAAAGACCTTAAGACTATTCAGTTCCAATCCCTGCCGTGGGAAGGGACACCTTCCACAACACCAGGTTGCTCCAAACCTCATCCAACCTGGCCCTGAACACTGTCAAGGATGGAGTTTCTGTGCCGAGACCAGGGAAAACACTGTGTATGTCAGAGGAAAGCACTTCCCAGGGGGCAGGCACAAAGTGACAATTGACTTGCAGCAATTCCATCAGCCTGAAGTGTAATTTGTTGTGTGAGAAACCCATTGGAAACAGCCACCTCGGCTGTTCAAAGGCATCCCCATTGCTGCACGCCTTGTCCTTTTGATTTGTGTTCCCTGTGTTTCATAGGATTTGGCAGTACTTTATCAGCTGGAGAACCCTGCACAGACAAACAGCTCAGCCTTACAGAAGTAGACATGTCAAGCAGTGACAAGCATTTCATTCACTAAGGACGAAGCAACTGACTCAGTTCCAATTGTCTTGCTCTGGCTGGAGGCACCAATCTCATGATCAGTCATCGGCAAGAAACTGGATCACCATCTGAACACGGGCCCAGGTAACGCAGGAGCTATCAGGTGGCAGGCGGGCACATTGGGAGCAGGGCATTAAAGCTGCTAGACAGGTCTGAAGTTCCCTTGTCACACAGATCTAACCTCATCAGCTATAAGACATGCTTGCAGAGCTCCTAAACATCCTCCAAAGGGGATGACTTCCCTTAGAATGAACAGAAGTTTGGAGTTGAATGCTTCCTTTAAAGAGATACCAGTGTCAGCCAAGTTTAACCACAAAACGCCACAAACCTCATCTCCAAGATATGGAGAAACTGCTTCAGAGATGTGCAGAGAGCACTCTGGAAGGTGCTAGATGGTGATGCACTGAACTCAGAATAGAGTTAAAGAACCAACTCCATTGATCATCAGGTCTAACCATCACCCAGAAGTGCCAAAGCCACCACTAAGCCATGTCACTAAGAGCCTCATCTACATGGTTTGGAACACTTCCAGGGATAGTGATTGCACACATTAATCTGCGTTGGCAAATAGGAAGTGTCCCTGTCCCCAAACCTTGGTTGGGCTTCCCATGCCATGGGCCCCTTTGCTCTGCCCAGCCCAGCAGCATGCCACAGGGCTAGGGGTTCACCTCAGGCCACTGCAGCACCAGGACATGGAACTGATCATCCACGGATCAAATAATAGGGAATCGGTCTGGCACGAGAGACACTGCTGGGCTTTAGGCAAACTAGAATACATTTCAGTGCTCACAAACTTGTATTTCAGGTATTATGGAAAACTTCAACAAAAATAGGAAGTTCAGATATTGGAAATTTCCATCTCTTGGAAACCTACGTTTTTCTTCAGCTTTCCTGTAAAGAGTTATTAAAGAGGAGGGTTATTGAATCCCTGGTGTTGCTTTCTACAGCTGCCACAAATTTGCCCCACACAGCCCCTTCTCCCTTCTCTTGCCATCCAAACCAGCTCAGGCTGCCTGGGATCAAGGCACGCCAATCAGAACAGCAGAAAATGCAATATCTGATGACTTCAGGATGGAGCCATTCATGGGTGAGAGTCTGAACAAAGTATTAAAATTCAGAACAAAATAGAAGTCTGTTCCATTTATTTCTGTTGCCAAGCTCTGCAGTTATTTCCTTCCTTTCTAACCCTTCTCACACGTAACCATAGAGTGGGTTTTGCTTCTCCAGCTGAATGGAAAGGGTGACTGTGTACTGTGTCTTTGAATTGCTGCTGCTGGTTATGCCTAGTTAAGAGCAATTACACTTTGATAATAGTTATTACTCGCAGGCTCCTGACCCACTCCTCCAACTGCAGCTTCACCTCCCTGGGTTTTCTTGTCTGAGGATTGCTCTGCAGTTGGGTTTATAACCTTGACAGATGATCTGCGCTGCAGAAATGTCCCAGTGCTAGCGGTACTTCTGCCAAACTTAACATAACTGCTATCAGGAAGACAGAGAATAAAGTGGGTGTTGCTGTGAGGTGTGAAGGTGCTAAGTCTTTCCTTCTGCCTTAACAGCAGCAGCTTCATGGCCCCAAAAAAAGCAGAAGTTCCTCTCCAGGATAAGGGTGCTCATGTGGGTCTTGGAGCCAAGGACATACAGGGCTGGGGCTGGGCAATAATCAGGTTTCCTGTGCAGGTGCAGGTTAAGGGATGAGGTGATGCCATCACTTGAGTTTCATTAAGCATCCTAAACCCAGAGTGCATTGATGGGGAATGCACTGAAAATGGATGGTAAATCACAGACCATGACACAACAGAGCAGCCCAGCAAGAGGGATAGTTTCAGGCAACAGAAGGACAAATGAAAACACCTCCAAACGTGTCTGGAAGAGCTTGTTTGGCCCAGTCACTGCTCCCTGCCCTACAGCTCCTAGCTGCGTCTTGCTGCTGGAAGCCGTTTGCCCTGGCTCCTTCAGCATCACTTCAGCCCTTGGGACACAAGATATTTGAGCTTCTACAGACCACTTAAACAGACATCATTGGTACACTTCAGATCACAGCTTTAGAGACCACACTGGAGCAGAAGCAGCAGTCCAAACACTAAGCTGATGGA
>JAOEHY010038985.1:14861-39255 GCA_025447955.1 Psilopsiagon aurifrons | reverse complement strand
TCATTGGTACACTTCAGATCACAGCTTTAGAGACCACACTGGAGCAGAAGCAGCAGTCCAAACACTAAGCTGATGGAGAACTAAGGAGAACTACACATTACTCCCATAAATACCACAAAACTGGGGAAAATGTTAGAGAACAGACTTCTATCCAAAACCAAAGTGGGACATAACTCCGGAGGGTCTATAAAACGCTTCAGCTGCACCATTTTCACTTAAAAAAAAAAAACCAGAAGGAATTACTTTGCTTTTCATCAAGATGTCAAAATCAGTGGTGAGACTGAAACAACTCCTTCTCTCCTCTCTCCAGGCAGCAATAAAGGTGCCACTGCCTGAAGGGTGGCAACATCCTGAAGGGCTCCTTGGCACAGCACACCCCTTCCAGCTGCTTCATCAGGGAGCAGCTAAGGTCTGTGCTAACACTAGCGATCCCCTTGGAAGCTGCCAGATTGGGAAAGGAGCAACACCATCACTTTAGGATGAAGGCAAGCAAAGAAACGTGTCCCCAGTAGGATCATGGAGCAAAGCTAACATCCCAAGAGCTCCTGGCAGGCGGCTGGGGCTCCTGCTCCCTCCGGTGGGGTCTGGCTTGCCAGAAGGAGCGCAGAAGTCCCAGTGAGGCTCCTGCAGCCCCGGGCATTGGCACTAATGAAGCTGCCCTCATTCCCTTTCTCTTTTCTTTCCCCAGGTTGGAGCACCCCATCCCACCAGAATGCACTTGAAAGAACAAGATACTTCCTTTGTACCGGGAAACAAATGATGATTAATGTGTTAGTTGTAATTAATCTGCAATGACAGATTAGCAGAGCAGTGGCAGTGTCTTTTGGTGCTGCAGGAGCCAGTGCTGATAGGACAGCTGGTGAGAGGGGACACCAAATTCAATTTGCTCCTCATTTGCATACATATGACAACCATCTGTGCTAATAGCACTGCAATGTCTCTATTAGGCTCTCTTCTAGTGTGCCAGCTCACCTAGACTCCAATTAGGCCTTTAAGCGAGAAAGCTTAAAGCATAAATATTTGCAGAGGGGAAGCACTGCGCACTCATTGCCTTTCCCTTCCTGCTGAAGCCTGAATCCTCTCCAATGCCTCAGCTAAGATGCTCTGCTGCAGTTTAGCACCTGGTAATGACATATTGAGTGCAACCACCAGATTAACTCCGCCACCCCCAAAATGCCTTGAGCCATGCAAGAAGACCCCAGGAGGGTTGCAGAGGCTGGCTGAAAACAAGTCTTGGAACAGGGGAAGAAGCCTTGCTATAGGGGCTCATGTCTGCCCTACCTTTTCACCTAAATTTGGTATCTTTCTGGCTTGTAAGCACAGGAGTGCTGCCCCCATGGGTAAAAGCAGCAGGGAAGAGGCACTGTATGGGAGGTCACTGCTGCAAAGGTTGTCCCCTGTCCGGGTTCCATCTGACACTACACTTACCGGCTGCTATGGAGCCAACTGTGCACATGCAGCGTGAGCACACATCTGGCTCGGGCTCTGTGTGTGCCATGGGCATTTGTTCCAGGCAACCATTTATTTTTGTACATGCCTTTCAAAAATAGCAGCCCCAAGCTCCCCTGGAAGCTAATTAGGGAACCAGTTAATTAATGAGCTGGTTCACTACCCAGTTCTTCCTGTTCTTCCCATCAAGGTGATTCCTGCAATCTTGAGTTTGCTTCCTTTTGCCCCAACTTTAACCCTCAATGGACTGAGAACACAAGGAAGGACTGGGAAGAGAAAGGACACTACAGGAGCTCCCTATAACCACAACCAGGGATGCAGCAGTGCCTCCAGCCAACCCAGAGCTGGGCTGCTGCTCCAGGCACCATGTTGGTCCCTTCAATATGATCAACTGGAAATCAGCCATGCAGTGTGAAGTAGCAGCTACTTCTGCCACTATCCAAAATTGGTACCTTCATATGGCTCACTGATGGAGGAAGAGATGCTTCTGCAGCCTGACCAGGAAATCAAGGCCAAATCCTGCATCCTAGGCCAGTTCTACAGCATGGCACTGGGTTAGCCCTGCTGAGACCACACTGCTCTTGGTCCCAGCACAGGTTCATGAAGCATTACCTATAGCATCCATCCGTCAGCTCAGACTACACTGCCCCTGTGCTGTTTCCCCCCATTGCTGTTTCTTATCTCTGCAGAACAACCCTTGCAAGACATTTTCATTGCTGGATATCAGAACAGACAGGTACTGCTGCCCCTCTGCTTGATCAGGGGGATGTGTCCCATCTGTGGTCCAGGTCATGTGCCCCCAATCCTCCCATCAGCTACCAGGCAGTGTCTGGCACTCTCCAGCTCCCCCAGAGAAGCAGAGGCTGCTGAGGGACCCACCACCAGTGCCCACCAGCTTGGATCCCTCTCCAGGAACAGCCTGGGCAATGCAGCAGGCAGCACTGAGCATCCCCTGCAGCCCCACATCCCGTTACTGAGGAAGTGGCAATGCCAAAAAGGGTGAAGCATTGTGCCCTGCAGGACCAGTCCTGCAGTGTCTCAAAGGAGAGCCTTCTCTGGGGTTTTGAAGGCACAACTGCTTTTAACAGACATCAGTTCTTTTACCTCAAAACAGGATTTCTGATACCAAACCCTAACACAATAAACAGTCAGGAACTTATTTGTACGGGTGCATGCGGAGCTCAGGTGTGCCAGACCATTATGGTGATGCTCATGTCTGTTTTGAAGAAAGCTACTACTGTGTTTAATGGGGAACCACCTCTGCTCCATCCAGCACAGGGCACTGGTTGTGCAAGGCAGGCATTAAGGGCTCCTCCTCTAAAACACTACAGCACACACACATTGCATTGTTGTGAGGCATGGGGAGCAAAGGAAATACAACTCAAAACCTTCAAATGCTCCATTTAAGCCCAAACCACCTACACACCCACCTTGTTGCCATCAATTAAACACAGGCCAGAAGTTTACAGATCAAAGATAACAGAAGGATACTGCAACTGCTCCAAACCCAGGTATTAAATAAAGCACAACTTCAGACATAAAGCAGCACTTTAAAGAGTTCAAAGAGAATAAGGTGCGAAAATGTGTAATTAAAATCTTCAGACCACCTTAACTCCACCCTCCAATGATACCAAATGTGATACAACGACGACCAAGGTATACTCCCTATGAAAACCAACAGGTTAAACATTGCTTGTCCTTGAGCCCACTTAAACCATGGAGATATTTATCCTGAATGACGAAATTCTTACCCTCCACTGGCACATGCAGTTTTCAGGTTTATTGGTTGGGGGTTTTTATGTAAGAAGAAAAACTTCCATTACATGCATTATATGCTTTTTATATACAATATTCCCACAACACACACTGCCCATTATATCCGCTGTCTACAGAGACAGACTGACAGCACTTCAAGCTAAACCCAGCTGCAGTTGCCTGACCTGACAGCATTAGCATTACATTTTTTCCCACTTCTTTTTTAACTCTTGTTGATCCAGATCACTAACTATCAGAACGTTAATTAACAATGTCATCATGGCACTCAAAAAAGAGACCAACAAATGTCACAGTCCTGTGCAGCTGGTATGAATTAGGGGATTTGTTCACATGAGTTTGAGTGTTCTTATGTAAAGGAAAATATTCAGGCTCAAAGACTGGGAATGATGGAGAAGCTGCCACATCCCTGCTCTGCTGTATCTGGATGTGCTGGGTACCAGCAGGATGCAGCTCCTAAACAGCAGATAACTCACTGGAGAATTACAGCCATAAAAGAGGGAAACAGAATCCCAGACAGGTTTGGGTTGGAAAGGACCTTAAGATCATCCAGTTCTAACCCCCTGCCATGGGCACCGGTGCCTCACACTAGACCATTTGCCCAAGGCCCTGTCCAACCTGGCCTTGAACACTGCCAGGGACGAGGCAGCTACAATTTCCTTGGGCAACCTGCTCTAGCACCTCACCACCCTCACAATAAAGAGCTTCTTCCTTATATCCCACCTGAACTGTCCCATAAGCAAGGATGCCCTGTCAGGGAAAGCAGCCACACTCACACCAATTTGGGCATATTTGGTAAATGGCAAATTTGCAAGCCAATAGAATAGATTTTTGCAGTCAGAGCCTTGCAGTGCCTTACCTCATGAAGAAAATACGGCAAAATCCCCAACATCATGTATTATCTAGGCTAAATCCTCAACACACGTAATTGGAACCCCACAGACATTGAGCTCCTTTGGAAGCCCAACCACACACCCACTGCTCTGCATACCCTCCCTGCTGGGCAGCCCATCACTGAGCACCCAGCACAACCACCAGCAACGCATCCTTCCCCCAGTTGCTACTCTGAATCACCAGGAGCACACTGTGCATGGAGCCGATGGGGATGGGACCCGGCTCCATCCTGCCAGCTCTGGCCACACATACATGGGACAAATCACAGCTTTTTTCCTCTCCCAGAAGCAAAGGCAGCTCTGGGGGGCTCAGCTGGTGCAAAACCAAAGGACAAACCTTTCCTCTTCTTCCTTTTCTGCATGCACACATATGAATCATGAATACACAGCTAAGAGCATGCAGCCATGCAAGAGGGGTGCTGGCATGATTAAACACCAGGACAAACACTGCACGACCACTGATGGGTTTGCTTGTGCCCACAAAGCACCATGTATCCCCACCATAGTCGAGTGCAGAGCTCTGCTCCAAAGCCCATCCAAGCCCTTGCCTTCAGAGTTAAACACACGATCCCACCAGCGAACTATTCCCACAATTAATATAAGATGTCATGCTCTTAAGGGGTGAGTTATGTGTGTAGGAAGGAAGATTGATCCGATAAATAATGCAGTCCCCCAGTGGCACTTCTGAATGAGACAGCACTGCTCTCATTTGCAAGGAACATGCTAATTACCCTTCACCAGGGAGACTCCCCTCATCCCACAGCCACGGCGCATCCTCATGGCTTTAAGCACGTCTGTCTGCTGCTTTAATCAGCAGCAGCTCCGCACTGTCACTAACACTTCCAAGCCAAACAGCGAATAAATGTTGACAAAATACTCCCTGACACTCGCATTCAAGAGCTGCAAAGTTCCTCGTTTGCATCTCGGCTTGCAAGGGACAAACCCCAGTGAACCCTGGCAGACCTGGTTCATGGGGACAGCCAGCAGGACCAGGGCACCTTTATGGGGAGGGATGGGGTGTGGGTTTGACAGTGCCCTCTTGTGCAAAGAAGAAATAGAAACAGCAAAGATGCTTTGTTTCACCTCACCCCAGAAGGAATATTCATCACATGTATTTGGGAGCCTGGGGTTCATGTCACCAACTTTCCTCATGGCCTTGGCTGAGTTTCTTTACTCCTTGCACAAAAATTACACCGTGCACAGCGTGAACAGGGGCTTTGGGATATAATTCCCATTTTTACCCAAGTTATGCTGCCACATGAGGAAGAAGCTGAAATAATCGCCAGCAACAATGATTCATTGCTCCCAGGACCATCCCCCACATCAGGAACGGGCAGCCTGTGGTAGGTCCTGTGCAGACATCTCTGCCTCTGAGGTTACAGAGTCTAATTGCTGCCCAAAGGCATGCCCGGACACACACGCCGTGCTTCAAGGAGATGGGGCAAACCTGCTCCTGGGGATATGGCAGAGAAATTCAGTGTGGTTTTATTGCTGCAATGAGCAACCAAGAGTGGGGAGGAAGGACTGGGCAGGGTCAGCCCAAGAGCCTGGGACCTGCTGGGGGGTTATGGTGAGCACTGCTGGCATCTCACCAACTGCACTGCAAGGATGTGCATCAGTGTTAAGCCCAACACTGACCTCACCAGCACAAACCTCCTTCTCTCCCAACGTGGGGGGCCTTTTCCTGAAGAGCTATTAGCCAGGATGGGCTGTGGGATGTCCTCTTCGGGGTGAGAAGTGCCCCAGATGCTGAGCCAAGATCATTTCTACAACCACACAGGAAATTCTCCACTGTTCTACTCATACTATGCTCATCAGCTTGCAGGAAAATCCCACCCATGCTCATTATAAGAGTCCAAATCCCTATTCATGCCCTTACCCTTTTAGGTACCCTTACCTCCTTCAATATTGCAAAGGCGGAGGACAAGGCCAGAAGCATCTACATTAGGTCCTTTCATTCCCTCATTGCAGGGACCATTGGACCAGATGACCTTTGAAGGTCCCTTCCAATCCAAACTAATCTATGATCCTACTCCCCTTTCTGCTCCTACTGATGCTCGCTGAGACAGATGGTCCCATTCCTCCTTCCCATCACTGTGCCCCATAATCTGGTTTCTTGTCAACACCAGAGCTATGTTAATTAGTGATTCATTAATTTTTCAGTTCACTGGTTGAATGAGAAGGGGGGGGAGAAATAGCCCCCATTCACACTGTAGACACCAAAACTTGGCTTCACCCAAACTGCAACATTTCATTCCCATTACTTAAAGCTCTTTGGAGATGACATTTTCAAACAGAAACAGTTTGAAACAGAATGATCTGAACAAAGTTGAAATGAAGCTTTCTGACTTCCTTACATTTTGGGTTTCTTGCCTCCCTGTGTGAAGAGGAATGGGCTAGGAAATGATTGGATGAATTTGACCTAAATGGAAGAATCGAGCTGACTGTGCCTCCATTGTTTCCACAACAGTGACATCAAGCATTTATCTTTTATGCCATTGTTGCAACGGTAGAAATAGTGTTAAAGCTGTTAGGGAGAAGCTGAATATTACTGCAAGGAATCAGCTGCTACTCTGCATTCCAATGCACACAGATTTATAGGCAGATACCACATCCCTACCTGGCAGTGCTTTCTGGCGGTCCCATCTTAGCTACTCCCACAGCACAGCCAGAGCAGGGTTTGCCTCTGGAACAAGGGTCTGAGCTCTTCTGAAGCCAGAAAATTGCTCTGAGTGTCCCTGACTGCTGGGACTTGGTTGAAATATTCACTGCATCATGCAGTATGCAGCTTGCAGACAGGTCCAAACCCTCCTTTTCTCCCCTAGATGAATGCACAGCTCTGTGAAGCCTTTAGACCCTGTCCCTGCCTCCTGACCAAACTGCGTGGCAATGTTAAGGTGACTCCTTGGCTTTTCCCTGCTCCCCAGAAGGTGACATTCCGAAAGCATCCGTGACCAAGCAGCGATCAAGCAGGGAAGGAGGAAATTGGGAAAGTGAGAAGAATGCCCCAGCTTTATTCCTATTACATCTAAATTCGTGGATTGGAAGCATTTAGTGAGGTGTAAGCGTGCGCCTCCCACGACCCTCAGCTCAGGGGAATCCACAGCACAAGAAATGGATTATTACGAATTCCATTACTTTTAGTGGCCTGATTTCTCTTAAAAGCTCCTCCACCAGACTTGTCTTTCCCTGTTGCAGCTTGCTGCAAGCTCACCCCATTTCCCCTGAGCAAGAGAAGGCCCCTTTAATTCTGCCAGCACAGTTCCAATGTGGAAGCACTCACACTGCGGTAAGCCTAAAGCAGCCTTCTGAAAACTGCCTCTCAGCACAGCATCCCTGTAGCAAAAAAGCACCATGAAAGCTTAGAATCTGACGGTTTAAGGGTTGCACTGCTTGGAAGTTTGCATTTGTTAAAATCAGTGCATTTTGGTGGTTGGATTTGTTCCTGTGAACCAATTGACATGTCACCTGATCCACAATAGCCGAGAGGAAGTACATAGGGCTGCCTTTCGGTGAGACCCCTCACAGGAGGGCCAAGGCTGATGGGTGACACTTCACTTTTGTCACAACCAAACTGAAGGGTTATTTTTGGGTATTTGCAGATTGAGCCAGCCCTGGTTTGGTTTTTCAAGTCAAAAGCATCTCCTTGAACTTCACCATGTAACTGCTCAGCCTTTTGTTTCCTGAACAATGTATCATGAAATCAAAACAGTACAACTGGTTGTGGGTATTAATTACAGTGCAATCTGGTTTTTACTGCCTGTAAAACTGCAGATGCTTCGCTTGCTAAATCACACAGGAGCATTATCTTATTTAAAATGAAATTACATGTTCCTGTCTCTTGTGGTTTGAAAGGAGAGCACCCACAGGAAACGAGCACATCCTCACCGCCCCGAAACCAAGTAGCAGATGAAAAACCCCAACCTTATTGTGTCTAAAAATACATGTTTTAATGTTAAAGCTGATCTCAGGAGTTTTCAGGCTGACTCAGGGCTCTTTTGCCTCCTGCCTTTTCACATTCCCAGGCTGGAGCACAGACAGTGCTCTCCCTCTTCCTTTGGGGAATTCACTGTGGGTTTTGCTGCTTCCAGTCACTCAGTGCTGAAGATGCGGGTGGTAGAGCTGCTCCTCCTGCACAAAGCAGAGATGCACTATATACTTGCCTGCATCATTTCCCTAACTCCTACAGCAGGTAGATCTACTGCCTGCCTTAGTTTCAGTCTCACTTCTTTTTACTCAGTCCTCCCTATTTCACAGTCTCTGCTTTTATCCTTGGAATAAATTAATCTCTACTGCCTTTTCTCAGTCTTATATCACTCTGAGGCACCAAGCTCCATCCTTTCCCAAGCCTGCTCCTCCATCTCCCTCATGAAGCTCTTCTGAGCTTTTAGTCACTTGTGCTCAACCCTTTAGTCCCAACTTTCATTTTTTAAAGTGGTTTATGGCCTCTCCAATTGAGTCAGACATTACTGAATGAGGCTGGAGTTTGTCTCGTCAGCTTTTCCAGCAAGGTTATAAATCTGCTTGTGAAACATGAATCTGATGAGAGGTTTGAGGAGGAGCAGGACTTTACTCCTAACAGGCTGCAGATGCCTATGGCTCAGGATCTCAGATGAGATCCATTTGAAATGTAATTTATTTCCTCTGGAATGCATAGCAGGTGGGGATGCTGTGAGGATTCCTCAAGCACAGCAAGTGGGCTGTGCCCAGAGGTACAGTGCAGCCAGGACAACCTCCTGCAGTGTTTTCTGGTTAAGGTGATACTTAAACCTGTGGAACCTTAAATCCCCTTATTTTACACAAAGCATAACCTCTGTCCAATAGAGGAAGATGGTCCGGAGTGGTCAAATGGCATTAATCCCATGAAACAACACTGTCCAACCTGCCACCTCCACCACAGCGGAGATGAACCAAAGCTTGCTGCAGATGGAACAAGGACCCATCCCATAATGGCGTAGACACATGCAAGGGGAAGAGCAATTGAGGTAGTTCTCCAACACACAGCAATGGTTACCCAGCTTTTAGCCAGAGCATGCTGACAAGATTACACTTAATCCAAAACCTCTAAATGGGCAGCTATGTGCTCCATGTAGCAGTAGGAAAGGGAGACCCCATGCTAGAGTCTGCTCTTGCCACAGGAAGAATGCATTAGAAATTACCTGTAAATAGTCCCTCAGCACCCACTTTTAATGCTGAAAACCAAAGCCTTGCGGTTCCCTGCACATCCAGAACTCAAGGTTAAGGCAGCAGCATGCAGCTGGCCCATGGAGCTGGGCTATTTCCTCAATGTGGATTTATACATGGAGCAACAGGCGACTACCCTTCCCAGTCCCACCCCTGCTTCCCCAGCAGGGCACAGCCATGTTCAGCAGTGGGGATTGCCATCACCCCAGGGAACCTGCAGCATCATCCACCGCATCCAAACCCCATCACTGCACAGGGAGCCCAGGCTGCACCCCATACACCTCAACACCTCTCATCAACCACACCAGAAAGTCAAGGAACTAAATGCATATTTGTGTTACAGCATTAAGCACCACAAATAAAGAACAGCCAAAGCCTGCCCACTGCGCTCTTACTGCACCTACAAAACCTGGGATCTAAGGAAGATATTCTTCAGCCCCATCTACTGGCACCTTATCTGTTAGCTCTTTGCACGCCCAGCAGTAAGACATCACACATACAGATGCAGGTGTCCCCAAACCAGCACCCTGCAACGTTGCCTTTGAATATCACAACTGGCTGAGGGAAACCTAGCAAGGACTCCAAAAATGAGCATTCAGATCTCTCCCCATTAAAGCATGTCACTATGAGCTTTATGGAGAAGAAGCATGAACAGAAGCCATAAGTTAGGCAGGCACATAAAGAAAGAATAACCTTTGGACAAGCTTTTCCTGAAAACGCAGCATTTCCTTGGAACAGAGTCCAGTGGGGAGCATTATCATGGGAAGATTTACTTCCACAGGGGTGCCAGGCTTTTAATAGCACCCATTAAAATAATGCACATTTAAAAAGGTTATTTTACTGTGAGGAAAGGTTAACACTGTTGTTAGTTCTCTCCAGTCTATCCTGGATCAAGTGCCTCATGACATCCAGTAGCACAAGAGAGAAATGTGGCATTACCTGGCTCGGGCAGAGCTGTGTCAGACAGTGGCAGTGGATGAAGGGCAGAAGTAGGGGACCCATGAGGTGCTGTCTTGCTGCAGTTTCCTCTTGGAGAGCTCTTGGTTAAGGGGGCCAGCTCGGCTGTTAGTTCAGGTCTTGGGTCTTTTGAATTCACCATCTCAACCCTATACCTGGGCAAGAGAAGCACAAAATGTTGCTTGTTAGGAGACATCCCACAATGGCCCCAGCATGCTACAGTTCACCATCATGCTCATCTCTTTCTTGCAGCAAAGCAGCAGGGGCCTTACACAGAGGTCTGGAGGAGCTACACCAGTTAAATAGGCTTGGGTGTTCACACAGACCATGGTGCCTAGTGTGCAGAGTATCAAACCTTGGATAAAGTATGCTGGAAAGTCATAAGGGTTTACTACTGACACTCAGCAAATAGAAGGTGGAGAACACACTAAGGAGAAGGTGCACAGCTCAATACTTTGCTGTGGTGTGGGCACATCCTCAAAAGACTGCACAGAGCAGGTCACATCAAACCTATCTCCTTCCTGCACGCTTTCTCAGTTACCTCCCCCCATCCCATCACTTCAGCTTTGTCATCTTCTGGTTTCAGTTTATCACCAGCTTGGTCACTGATTCAGTAGTGTTGCTGATCAGTTTGCATTAGCTCTGTTACATGCTGAGGGCTGTTAAAGCAGCTGGTAGGTATGGACTGACATCCATCAGCCATGCTCCTACTCTCCCTTAAGCTCATTTTCCTCTTCCCTCAGCACAACACATGCAAAGGCAGAGATCTTCCTCTCCTGCTCTGCACACTGGAGCAGGGAAGGGGCATAGCAGCAGAAAGGACACATTCACAGTACAGAGCTGGGAAAATACTCAAGAAATGCTATGTTCTGACACAAAGCCCCATTTTCCTAAACTGGTACATATATGAGCACTACAGTTCAGTTCTTCCAAGTTCTATTCTCTCTTCCAGAATGAATCTGAAAGCATTAGGTGCTGTGTACCTAGCTAACTGCTTGCCAGGCAAGCACAAGCTCTGGGAACTAGGGCAGGCTTGGTAGGCAGCAGCAGAGATCAAGCAGGAGGCAGGTCCTCCAGCCAGCATGACCAGGCACCCCTATAAGCCACTTAGACCCAGCAGATAGAGGGCAGGAAAGCTTACCTTGTAAACCAGCCTTTGTCAGGACAGCAAATACGCTCTTGTAGCAGCCCCTGAAGACCTCCCAGCACTAGAGAATAGCCACATCTCTAGAAATCCAGAGGACAGGCAGGTTTTTTGCAACACCCTGCACATCTACAAGCAGAAAGACCAGCAAAGGTACAGCACCCAGGATACCAATCTAGAAAGAATGCTTGAGGCTAGAGCATTTACTTCCCCAAACTTGTCTATATTCAATATAAGCACTTGAAGCAGATAGCATCTGGAAATATAAAACAGGAGACAGAAGAGCTCACAGCAGTCCTTAAGGTTAACAGCCCCAAAAAGAGAGCTGTGCCTCTAACTCAGCTTTACTGAGGATCCTCCCTGCCCTCAGCTGAGGCCCATCAGCCACTAGTGAGCCCTCTAGAAAAATACCCTGGCAGGGGTGGGCCTCTTCTTTAGAAGCTTCAGGAGAAACAGCAGGATGCTGCTTCTGCCTATAAGATGCTGTGTCTTAGCTCTGTAAACAGAAGCATTTTATGTATGATAATGTTTCTATTGGGCGCGCAAATACTGCATAAAAGAAGGTCCTTCCTCAAGCTAGCCTTATCAACTCAGGTTTTGCAGCAGACACAATGGATGTTGAAGTATTGCGAGGTGACCAGCCGTAGCCCTGGTTCAGTCTCTGGGTCCTGTTTGCAAACAGAGCTGGTGCTGCAAGGGTGAAGGAGGGTTTAAAAGCTGATTCTGGGATGAACAGCCTAGGAAGCTGTGTGTACTGTTGGACAGCCCAAATTGAGATGGCAAGTGGTGCACGGAGAGAAGAAAGCTGAAGCTAGATGAGGAGCTTAGTAGATGTGGTATTGAAGGAATTAGTGCGAGCAGAGAAACTGGACTTTACTGCTTACTACAGGATAGTCATAAAAGGAATCTTTAGCCTTAAAGCAAAATATTGGGTGAAAAAGATGCTTTTCTGCAAGATAAAGTGTTCCTGGATATGACAATCAACACAAACTATTTTCTAGTTTATATCAACCTGTATTAAGGTGGTGCTGGTGGAAGCGGCAGCAGTTGATGCCCATGCAGAGCTGGTGCTCAAATCACTACCTTGTGAATCACCAAAAGCTATGCTTTGGTACTTATACATGATGGACTGATGCTATGCCAATGACTGTGCCATACAACCTTGTGTCTGTAACCATGCACTGCTTCTGCACTGAAATCCTGTAATGTGCTCATTGGCTCCATGAAGAAGCTTCTCCTTGGCCAAGCCCTGGTACATCTGCAGGTGAAGACCATGGGGATACTCCAGGCTGAAGGATTCCAGGTGAGTCTGGATGAATATCTCCGGTGTGTGCTGCTGTAGCTGTGAGCTGTCTCAGCTGTATTGCTAGTTAGCTAATGAGCCTCCTCACTAAATCATTAGCTCTCTCTGCTCCTTGTTAACCTTTTCTCCCAGCCTCATCAAGAGATATGAGGAAACATGCATCATATAGAAGGGGAAGGTCTATCTTTTCATTCTGTGATTCACTGATGTACTAACCTGCAATGCTTTCTGGGATGAAGCTTTTTCCCAGTGTAACCCTACTGTCTTTGGTGATATTACAGATGGGAAAAATTTATCTCACTTAGTGGAAAAAGGTTGGCTATGGAGGAAGGGAGGGAAGGATTTGCTGATTCCAGACCTGGAATTAGACTTCTTCAAGCAGGAGAAATTGATAGATGGTGGATTTACAAGGGATCCACTGGGAGCAGCCTAGTCAGCTATACAGTGTGGTTTGCAGTCTGCAGTCCCAGCACATTCTGCAGCTCATCTGTGGTTTAACTTAATTTACTTCAGCGGGGATTTTTTGTTGCATTTGGAATTTAATACAGTGGCATCATACCTACCTGTTTATGATAGGCACAGCAAAGGACTTTATTGAAATGGGTAATCAGGAAGTATTGCAGCAGTTGCTGCTTTGATTTGCTTTATCCAGGGATACAGCCCACTGTCTAGCCATGGCTGTATTGCTGTTGTGGCTTAGCTGATCAGCTCTGCTTGAAGCCAAGTGACTTGATGGTGTTCTGCGCACATTTTCCTTCTTGGCTACCCATGAGGATGATGGTGCAGGCTCACACAAGATACCCAGTAGCAAAGCAGGGAACTGGCTCTCCAAGGTATCTGTGCTAGATCTGCAATCTGCTGGAGCTGGGAAGGACTCTCCTCACCAGTGAAACTTAAAGAATCTTGGAATTGTTTTGCAGATTCTGTTTGGAGATGTCCCAGCTTCCAGAGGCTTTTCTTGTCCCAGTCAAGCCATAGAAAGCAATATGTTTGAAACTGGCTGGTTTAACCGTTAAGATGTGGTCAGATACTTCAGGTAGGCTAAGTCATTCCCTGGCAGGAGTCAGCACACCTCCTTTTGAATACAAGCCTTGCTGCTTTACATCACTTGCCCTTTATGTGGTTTCTGGATTTCTCTGTGGCTTCAGCCTGGGCCCATAGTTATAACTCTAGTGTACAATAAATTCTTTGCTGTATCTTTTCCTCCTTTAAAAGCACCTGGTAGCAATGGTCTGAGCAAATGGCTCTGGAGAGTTGTACTTTCAGCTGCTGTCCAATGTGTTCTTGCTTAGTTGAGCAGATTCTCACCTCAGGATCCAGTTCTGGGGATGGTTATGTAAAATCCAGCTTCTATACTCTCTCCTTGCTCCATGGCAAGCAGCACCATGGGGTTTGCACCCCTGAGACCAGCATCAAGTGATGTGGCTGGAACATTAGAGACTATTTGGTGGCATATGGGATCAGAAAATGAGTATTTTGGGGGTGGGTCAGCCGAGCAAGTTGCAGTTGTCCAGGTATGCCTCAATGCCTGTCCTTGGGAATAGGGGTGAAGAGTGCAGAGAGGAATTTGATCAAGCCCAACCCCATTAACAGAACCACACAACAATGGTAGAGGAAAGCAAAGCAATGCAGGAGTAGCTGCCTATGACCTGAGCTTGCTGTATGTGTCTCCCATTCACATGAATGAGATGTTCATGTTTGCCTTCCACAGTATCTGGCTTTTTTCTGTCTGCTTCTCTGCCTAGAAGAGCACTGCTTTGCTGGGATGGAGTGGCAGGATGGGGCTCTAAAGAGCAGAGGAGTGATTCAGGGATGTGGATGGAGATCAGTCATCCTAGGCTAACGGGATGTGTTGTCCCAGAGTGGTGGAAGGAAAAGCCTTCCCTGCTCTGTGAGTGTTTCTAAGGTTTTGTAAGTGTTCTCCAATGCTAGCGACCCAACTGACAGCTCTTCTGGGAAACTAGGAAAACCCTGAGTAACTCAGGTAAGAGCCCTCGAGGGATTTAGGCTGTGCTATGAAGACGGATGGACAGATAAGTGCACGACCATGAGCCTGTGAGCCTTTGCTGAATGGTGGTTCCCCCAGTAGAACTGTCTGGGTTGTCTGCAGCCTCAGGATCAGAGGGCTATTACTATTGTGCTCAGTTGTCTTAAGTAAACCCTGTACCGAGAAGGACTCGTGTGACTTCAACCCGTGGTGTGAGAGGTCCTGGTGTGGCAGGAGGTGGACAGCTGCTCTCATTCCTCCTAATAATTTTTGTTGTTGAAATACAACTTAAGACAAACACAACATTACCCAGAATGACTAATTCTAAGGAGTAACTTCTCACTGAAGACACTGATTGTCACATGGAGATGTGTAATCCTTTCAGACCAGGGAGTCCTGCTCACCTACTGCTAGCTGGCCTTCAAACAGCTGATGCCAGGTCACTTCAGAATCCAGGCTTCTATCCAGATTAACTCAGGGTCTCAAAGATCAGGTGGAATATGATGTATCTTGTGTTTAGTAGTTCAAAGGTTTTTCTGTTCCTGGTCAGTACTGTCAAATGCAGACTTGATATTACAGTTTTTAGCTGGCTGAAGTTCTCGACTTGCTTTGTTCAAAACCCTGGTTCCTGGGGCCCTGTGGGCATGTGAGCAGCTTGGCTTTTCCTAGGAGAGGAAAGCTAGAAGGGATGCTCAGGTGCGCTGTTTGAAACAACCTGCTCCCAAACTGGTGCTGAGTTAGAAGGACCAACTTTGTCGTGGCTGGCTCTGGGGTCAGCAGCATTGGGTGCAGGAGCTTCACCCACACTTAGAGTCAAGCTTTTGAATTGCACTTGAGGCGACCACCTGATTTATTACTTAGTTAAAAATCTACCTACCACAGAGCCTGGCAGGGCTGTGCACTGATGAGGTTAGCAAGTCAAATCCAAGGTCTGGATTTGAAAGGGGTTGGTAAGGGATAAGATTCATAACTGTTGTAATTACACAGACTAGCAGTGGGGTGATTAAGTTCTCCATCTGGAAAACAGAGCTGACCTGTTAGCATCCAGCCAGACCTGCGATGGCTGGGAGGCTGGTGATTGATGCTGTGGGGATTCGCTTTCCTAATGATTTTTGGGAAGCTGGTCTGTCACCTGAAGCTGTTTGCATCTGTAGATCAGCCTTGATCAGTTTGCAGTCTGTGGTGTCTTGTTAATCCTGTTTGATTGCTGAGCATATGTATTTGGGATGTATCAGTGCAGAGAAAGGAATAAGGGGGATGTAGGAATACTCCAAGCAGCACTATGGATGCAAACATGAGGGGGACTCATGCAGTTCATGATACAAACATGAGGATGTGTTAACTGAGGGATGAATGAAATCACGGCTAGCTGGGTAACTGCGAGGGTCAGCCATGCCTTGGAAGCCTGACATCTCCTTTTGCACTTTGAGATATCTGCTGTGCCCCTCATAACCCTGGCTTTCTGTCCCTGCTGTCCCTTTGGCAGCTGGAGCATTGCTGGATGCGGTATTGCCTGACATGGTCTTACAGCATGGGTTGTTTGATGTCATCTTGAACAGCTCCAGCCTCCTTAGCATGAATAAAGGAGGAAAATTGAGGTTGTTTTTTATACAGTTAGATTATCCATTGGGAAGCAGATCTTGCAGGCCGTGTCTGATTGGTGCTGGGGTAACAGCATATGTGGATTTAGGGGTAATAAGGAGGGAGGAGCCCCTCCACGGCTTCAGGCCCCCTCTGGTTCTCTGTGGCTGTATCCCATGTGATGGAAGTCAGCTTTATGTACCAGCAGCCGTCACCCCATGCTTCCATCCTACCAGCTCTTTCCAGCCCTGGGAATAGATCTGAGCATGGAAGCTCTATGCACACTCCTTGTGAATGACCTCCTGATGATCTAATCCTTCTTGTCCCCTAGAAGAGGAGAAGGGCAGAGGGAAAAGAGAGATGGGCCAGAAATGAGAGAAAGAAGAGGCAATGCTTTCTTGAGCATTGCAGCAACACAAGGAGAGAGCAACCATCCCCTTTGCACCGCAGCACTGAGATCTTAAGAGCAGAGCAGAAACCCTTCCAAACTAAAGCTTTGCAGATTGCCAAAGCAGGGCCGCCCCTTCCAAGCTTCCCCCGTTAAGGACGTCCTGTGGGCTCCGTCCTTGCACCCAGGGCAGTACCTGGGCAGCATGGGGAGGTTTATGCAGGGAGAGGAGCTGCTGCCAGCGCAGCCCAGCAGCTGCAGAGGTGTGAAATGCTGACGCACCAGCTGCCAGCACCATTTACATCAGCAAGATTGGTCTCTTAGGACAATAATGGATGTAGGACAAATGATGATGGTGAGCTGAAAGTGCTATTACTCATTATTGAAACTTGGGATTACTCTCTGGCCAGTGCTAAAACTATAAAGCCGGCAGCCAGTGGACAAGCCCTTGGTAACCTCTGCCACCGAACTAAAAGCTTTCGGAGGGGGAACAAAAGTGCTATAAATCTTGTGGGTGACGTTTAACATTTGTCAGAGAAACACTTTGGGCTTATTTTAATCTCTTTGTTTCAGAGAGTTCATCATAACAAATAACCGGTGCCTCGAGCCCGGGCAGTGAATCTCCCTCCTCTCCCGGCTCCAAATGGAAGCTCAAAGTGGCCCCTTAATAGAAAGGGCAGCTCTGCTCATTGGTGCCTCTTGTGCACTGTGTGGTCTCCCAGCCACTCCTAAATGGATGCAGTCCTTGCAGTGTTTACACGTGCTGCCTGTTATTGCAATGACACTGGGGCCTGCAAATGTTTTAACTTGGTTTTCCCCCCCCCTCCCCAAAGAAGTCCATTAATCTTCCTCAATGCTTGGAAGGAAAGTAAATTATTTACGGTGCGGATGTTATAGGGGATTGTTCCTGCATTAACATTTCATTTGGGAGTGTTAAATCTGTCTCTCATGCTAAGTTAGGGATTGGGTTTGTCAGGTGACTTGTCCAGAGATGAATCCCATCCAAGCACACATCACCAGCACATCTCCCTCTGCCCAGCTCTCTCCCTGCCGTGGGAGGGATGCCCTGCGCTCCAAGTGAAACACAGGCAGAGGCCAAGGAGAAAAACCTCATAAAGTGTATTTTTAAGCTGGAAATTCCTGTACTTGCCTAAGTGAGAAGCAGCCTTGGCTAAAAAGAAAAGGGGATTTTGTGCTAACTTCTCACGTACAGCTCTGCCAATGCACTGCCATTAGCATTCCTGCTATTTTTGTCCTGCTTATTCAGGCCATGCTGTTCTGCTTGATGAGACTGGTGCTGGTAGGTGAATCAGTCAGTAATGCATTGGACTGGATTCTTTAAGAGTTGCTAAGCTTAAATTTCAATTAGGATGTCAGGAAAGAAGTGACCCTTGTTATTGTCCCCATGGTAGCCAAATAAAAGATACATTTGTGTTCCCTGTGCTGGGCTGTCCTTGCTGCGGCTCCTCCCAGACCCATTCCTAGGAATGAAGGGGGCCGGCTGGTGTGTGACAAACTGGATAGGGGCTGCTTTTCCAAGCTTTGCAAGGTATTAGAGTCAGTTTTAGACATACTTGGAACTGTTGCATTAAAATAAGAGAATAGGGATTCAGTGCTACTGCAAACAGCAGAGCTTTATCCTGGGGAAAGCTGTTAGAGATAACACATAACTGAACAAAAGCTGCCCCATGTCTTTGAGCACAGTGTGTGCAAGAGCAGCTGCTGTGGAGCAGCCAGGGAGCTGTAAACTCACTGGCTTTTCTACGTGCACTAGCTTGTGTTGCCGTATGCTGAGCATCAGGATTTCCAGGCTGTCTTCTGGCCAAGTGGAGTGACGACTTTCCCCTCTCTGTCACCCTTAACCTTTCTGTGCTGCAATGACAGAGCAGGTTGCAAAGTGCCTTGAGAGCCTCTGCTGAAAAGCACTGGATAAGCATGCTGTAGAAACAGCATATACTTAAACCTTGACCACCACCAGCTCCCTGCTACTTGTACATGCACAAATAAAAGCCAAGGTGTGATACTGATCTCTGTGCTCTCCAGAGAAGAAATGGATTTGAGGAGTGGATTGGAAAGCAGAGGTTTGAGGCAGGCAGGTTGGGGATGCCCGGAGTTGGGAGCCTGCAGTGGGTTTGACCAGGGAGGATGAGTCTGTTAATGGAAATATTGATTGTCTCAGGGGTTCAGTGCTGCCAACCAACCTGCACATATGGTACCGGTTTTATTGATGCATGAATAAGATTAAACACGACACCTGTGTCCGACGAATCCCTTGGTACCATTTAACTAACACTTAAAGCAGCTGCTTTTGAAAGATTACCTTCAGGCACAGGCCACCCAAGCAGAACAATATCATCACCTTAAGCACTTTCCCAGTTGCCGACAAATGGGAATTCTTGCCTTGTAGCAATGTAATTAAACAATATTAGTGAAAGTCAAATAACGGCATTCAGAGCCTGGATGTGCTCACTGCCTGCGTGGTGGCTTCACTCATTCTACTGTTCTCTGTGTGCTACGGGCATTAGTTCACTGAGTTGCTGAGCCACTGGTGTGAGATCTACTTGTTGATGTGAATCCAGTGTTGGGCTATTCTGAAGTTTTCTATATTACCATTTAAAATAGTATATCTGCACCCTTAATAGAATAATCTTATGACAACAGGCTAGGAATTAATTTCTTTTCTTACTGGGAGTGATGGTGTGGATTAAAGATGCATCTCCCTATTTAATAATGAGCAAGTAATTGAACTTTAGGTCTTATGTGAGTGCAAGAAACTTCTTCCTATGCTGGGAATATTGTCAGTTTTCTTTTTCCTGATTTTTCCTCAGACTTCTGGTCCCTAGTTATTAGTAACCACTCAGGAAAGGCAGCCATTTGGGAGTAACAGCAGGAAATTCACGTTTCTCTATGGCAAGGCTACTTCTGTAATGCATCTCCTCTAGGAAAGGGCAACATGCTGCAGCCCTCGCTGCTCTTTGGTAAGGTTGGTATGGGATGGTGCCATGTGCTGCCCAGAACACAAGTGTTCAGCTGCACTGTCACACATCTGTGTGCCTGGGGACCACTCCAGCGTGGTGATTGCAGCAACCAGCTGCTTAGGTATCATCTATAGATCTCCATTTCCTCAGCTCAGAGCATCCCTGTATTTGGAAGATGTGTGATGCAGGGGGAGAGTATTCAGCAACCTCTCTCTTCCAGAAGGGACACGTTAAATCAATAACCAGTTTGATATCTCTACATCCACTGCCTATGTCTCCATGTGATCTATCCATCTCTTTGAATAAATCATCCTTCTGTTAGAACTGCAGGATCCTTCTAGGAAAAGGATAAGTGATGGGTGGTGAACTGAAAGCAGGAAACGGATCACTCACAGCTATTAGTACTTTTGCTATTAATAGGTCAAATATTCCTTAAAAGTCACTTAAACACTATGCCCTGATATTACAGGCTTGATAGGAAATGCAAACATCTTGAGCTACTATTAAGCCCCTTCTCAATACCAATTTTGAGCTAGTGGAAGACCATTCATGTGATGTAAAGCCCTACTGACTTCTGAGACTCTGCAGGACTTCTTAGCCTGGATCTGACCACAAGATCAGGGCTTACCCTGCAGAAGATTTTTATGTGCCTTAGAGCTTTAAGAACATAAATCCTTTTGACTGATGAGCACAAACTCCTCAAGGTGCCAATACCTTCAGCAGAACACAACAACCTGCCTAGTGTATGCGGGCAGAGAGCTCATTTTGAAGGAGCCAGGTGGCCATAAATCCTCTAAATACTTCTGAAAATCTTTTCCAGAGTTGTTAAGCAGAAAAAACAGGTTTGTGATCTGCAGGGAGCAGATGTATCCTGTGCACATGAGAGATGTATAGGCTGCATCATGACCTCATGAAATTGCTTGAGCTGGCAGCTCTTCCCCTGTTTCTGCCATGGGTGCAGCTTAATGATACCATCTAATTTTGTTTAGCTGTTGGAGTAAAACATAGGATGGAGCCACACATATATAACGTGGTAATTGCCTTGCCTGCCCCTTGGCTCCCCTGTGGACTCCTGTCTTTTATCCTTTGTCTGCTCCCATCACACTTCTGGTGTGTCCTGTGACAACGAAGCCAGGTTTATGAAAGCATCGCTTGCCAGTGTCAGAAGTGACACATCCAAACCCAGTGCAGAGCTCCCTGCGTCCTAAACCTCTGCTGGCTATATTTATAATCCAATCATGCTGGAAAGCATCTTCCTGACCTTCTCCATCAAACCAAGAGGACTTTCTTCTCGAGGATTTCTAATACCTGACATTTGTCTGGTGGTGTTTCCCCCACTGTTTCTCATTATTTACATGACCAGACTGTGCCTTGCAAAGCTGATGTCTTCAGGGAGGTGTATGAGCACCTTGCAAAGGTGTCTGCTAGTAGTCCTTGCTGGGCTCTAAGGAAAGGGTAAAGGCAATGACTTGCAAGGAAAATGATGCCAGAGGCAGTCTCTGAAGAATGAGTGCACAAGACTGCTTGCTTTATGATATGTTGTTGAGGCTGGAGGTAATGAGAAAAGCTCTCCGCAGCTCCCATGCCTTCAGTCTCTGGGCACTTCCATGATACGACAGCACTGTTATTGCCCCAGTTTATGGGATACAGAGGTTAAAGCATCTGCTTATGATCCTTCTGAAAGGCAATAAAAAGGGCAGGAATAGGACACAGGTTTCATGATTCCCCTTGTGCCCTAGAGCCTCATTCCTGCTCTTGCCTTTTGCACTTCCCAGAGAGAACTCATTTTCTCTGTTTATGGGCACTGTGTTCAATGCTATCAGCAGAAATGTTTCAAAACACCACTCATACCATCATGCAAGGCAACATGGGTGTCTTCTGACGGGGCCCATCTGCACCCTGTAAATGACTGCGTGTGGCATGGGGTGATGGAGAGCCCACCCTGATTCTCCTCTTTCTTGCACTAAAGCAAAGGTGTATTTGAATACTGATGTAAGTGCTGCTTTCACAACCAGCTGTACCCGTGTCTTCTGTGAGCTACTGAACACTTCTTCCCATTGTGCTTGTGTGGATCAGACTAGATGACAGCTGTTGTCCACCTTCCTAGGGTCCAGAGCTGTGCAGACATGCACAGGACTCCATCTATGTGAAGCAGCCCCATGTAAATGAGTCCTTAACCTTATTTTCATTGGGCTGGAAGAAGCCTCAGCTCTGAAGTTTACCATCTTTACCCAGGTGTCTGAGTCAGATGAAGGCAGTCTCTGTCTGGGGATCACTTCTGGGTTTGGGGTTTCCCATCCTCCCTGGCCTGAGCAGTCTCATGTTAAACATGCTGTTTATTGTTTCTTGTAATTAGCTCCATCTTTTGAAGCTGGAGAAGTCATCAGCTTCCACCTGAATGTGTTCCCTCTGAGTTCAAACCAAACTCCTTTAGAAGCTATGCATAACTTATGGGCTGGTTATATCCACTCCCAAAGAATACATGAATGAGCGGAATTCCTTTGTGTGTTGGGTCATTAGTACACTTGCACCTTTAGCAGAGTAGGAGGCATGAGACCTTCTCCTTTATAAACTGCTGTATCAGAGTCTGGCTGAGAAGTTATATTTGGTTCAACAGCTTCTGCTACCATGTACTGGGACTATGCAAGTCATGGAGGCATTGGCGTTGCCTTGTTTTCCTGTGTATAAGTATATTCACCTACCTCATATATGAGACAGGTCTACATTGTTGATGCTGTTATGCCAGCAAAGAACGCAAGAAGACACATCCTACCTAACAGCACTGTGCTGGCAGGGCTCCTGCTGCAGGAGAAAGGGACATGAGCTCAGCTCCGACCTGGTAACTCAGGATTAGTGCACTCCTTGCCTGCTGCAGTAACAAGGGAACTGCATTTGCTCAAAACCTTAATTCTGCACTTAAATCTGGTGAGTTTGCTGCCTTTTTGCTGAGGCTGATAGGGGAGAGGGAGTGTGCTATAAACTGGGGGTGCACTTGAGAAAGATAACTTCTGAACCAGCCCAAATCGATCGTTTTCCACCCCTATTTGATGCTGCGGGTTGTAGTGCTGCTCCTCTGCCAGCAGACTGTGCATTCCCCCTGGAGAGCCATAGATGTACGGGCAGAGCTTCCCTATAGTGTCCATGCCACCCGGCTGCAAACCATGTGGGACAGGGATGGCCTTTTTGTACAGTCCATTCCTTCAGGAAACGAGGATCCTTCTCTGCTCTCACAAGTGCTGTCACGCTGCAGCTACTTAGGCATTCATCCCATCTAGCTCTCTACAGGCTCCTTTGACTTTCGAATAGCCAGTGCCCTTGTCGGAGTCCATTCCAGGAACATTTCCCTGTGCTGGACACTGGTGCCATAGCCTCTGTGGCTTGAGTGTCCCTCATGCATTTAAAATATCCTTTATGGCTGTTAGGAAAGAGAAAATTAAAGACAATGGCACTTACAGGACATCAAAGATACAAAGGGCCTCTTTATTCAGGAGACATCTCTACATTTGGGGCAGTATTTTACCTGTTTAAATGGCTTCTTCTTGAGCCCTTAAGTACAGTGTTGTGCCAACTAAGTATGGATTTTTAATCAAGCCCCCCTCCTTCCCTCCCCTCTTTTGCACATAACTATAATTTCACAGGTTATGAAATTCCTTTAATACCTAGCTAGAGGTTTAATGCTATATGCTCTTTAAAGAGCTCCCCCCACCCACTGTGCTGTATTAATAGCTCTGAGATGATAATTTTTATAGTCTTCTAGGACTGATGTCTGCTGTTAACACTTTGAGATCATGTCAAGGGAGCAGGGGGATGGGAGCTATACCTGTCAGATGATGCTGTAACATGTGGCTTTAATCTTCTTAATTGACACAACTTTATGGGGGGGGAAACCTCAAGCAGTGCTCAATTTCAACCTGCTGAGGTGGTGGGGGCTCCCATTCCTGCAGTGTGGATGCTCCTTGTTCACAGCAGGAGCATCACTGGTCCCCACTGAAATCCACTGCAGCACCCCAGATTAGACTATGGCTGGGGGGTATTGGGGGGTGCTGCAGTGACAAATATGCAGGAGAAGATGATCTAAAACCTTAGCTGTGTGCATAATTCATATGTCAAACATCTGAGTGAGGTTGCCATGGTGTCGGGGATGTATATCATCTTGGCCATGTGTGCACTCAGCAAAACGTAGGAAAACTTGTCAAGTACCATGTCTTGACAAATATGACCCAAGATGTGGTTCTGCTCTTGGTGCTGATGAGGTTTTGTGTTCAACAACACCATTGCTGGCTGTGGTTGTGACCCCAGGAAAGATGACTCTTGGGCTAGAGTAGCCTGTCTCCTGCAGTGGTTGGAGATGGATGCTTAGGAAGGGAAGGGAGTGTATGTGCATGGTGCTGCTTCAGAAACACTCTCACAGAGCTTACCTGCCCAAACCTGAGCCTGTCCTTAAGTCTGTTCCCAGCCTTTCCCTGGTACTGCATGAATCTGGTCCATCTCCTCTCTGCCTGCTGTCACACCCTGAAGTCAGTGAATGAATCCTTGAACCGCTCATGCCTGAGTAGTACAGTCTTATGCAGCCCCAGCCAGTGTAGAAACTCTTTCCTTTTCTATCCCTGCTTTCAGTCCCCCTGCTCATGTTTTCACAGCAATGTGCTCTGGGGGGTGCTGGCAGCATCACTGTGGTAGGGTGGGCAGCCCTGGACCTAGGTGCCCTGTGCTGAGTGCTGTACACACGCAGAAAAGCACTGGGGGTTTGATTTTAC
>JAOEHY010038985.1:0-14761 GCA_025447955.1 Psilopsiagon aurifrons | reverse complement strand
GGTGGGCAGCCCTGGACCTAGGTGCCCTGTGCTGAGTGCTGTACACACGCAGAAAAGCACTGGGGGTTTGATTTTACAACCTTGATTTTACCCCTTGATCATGTTGTGTACAAGGCCTTTGGTGACTGGAGAGACACAGCCTTTGGTGCCCTGCAGTAGCATCTCTGCTTTTACCGTTATCCCTCCACCTAGTCTGGGGATGCCCACCCATGCTATGGACGCCTTAGCTTTATTGTGGGGTCATGCTACATCGTGCTGCCAGTGCACCTTTCCCTGGCTGCCATCGGCCCTGCAGATCTGCTCCATAATGCTCAACCACAGATGCTCTGAGCCTCAATGGGTTGAGTGTGTGTTTTGCTGGTTTGGGCTGCTGTTAGCACATCCCAGCAGCAGCAATCCCCACTGCCTCACGCCTGTGATCTGGGCTCCTGTTGACAACAGCCTCAGCTTTGAAGGAGCATTCAAAGCCTTTTGGGGCCAGTCGGGAGATGACTTCAGACCCCTCCGGTTTAAAATGTGGCATTCAGTGGGCAAAGACCACTTTCATTAAAACTGATAGATGACACTTTTTGGCAATATTTGCAATTCAAAGAGTTCTGATCAAAGTGCTGGAAATTAGGATGTTGTTGTGAGATAATTACTCCTTTCCTAGCCTTTGCACCAGAAGAGAGCGTGCAATCCTCCTTCCCTTTATACATTCCCTGTCAGTTGAAAGCATTTCTACATAGCTGATGCCTGTAGATATATTTGCTGACTCTTAATGTCAGCAAATCCCACTATGATTAGGCCTTGAGGTGACAAAACCTTGCCTGTTACAAGCTAGGTAACTCGGTGCTGAGATAAAACCTAAAAATAAACCCCAGTAGCCTTTTAATGGAACTGAGCACAGTGCAAAATAACTTTTTATAAGTTGTTAGGTCCTCGCAGCAAAGGGGAGAACTATAAAATCCTGTTTGATGGGGTTTTAATGGCAGTTGTTTCGTTTAAAGCTTTTAGTGGAGCAGGTTACATGGCAAAAGCAGAATAATAAACAGAGAGGCAATGCATTCACTCTGTGAAACAACCACGATTAAACACTCGGCAGTAGCTTGGTGATATCAGCTCTGGGGTTTTCAGCAGGACCATAGCGGCGTGGGTTTTGCTTGCTCAGGTTTCCATCTCCAGCTTCCCCTGGCCATGTACCCCTTGTTCTGCCTTGCGCATCTCCTTGGCTCACTTTATAAATGCTTTTCAGAGCTGAGCTTTCTCTGTGGGATGTCGTGCTGCTGAGGCACGCCAAAGTCTTTCTTGTTTGCTGAATCAAGCTAGAGACACACGAGGTGGTTTCACCATCTTTTGCCTCCCCAGTTCATCTCTTGCTGTGGATTTTGCAGGTGAAAATCAAGTGTCAGCAGTAGCTAAACTAATTCCTCGCTCTATGCATCCCTCGTGCCCTGAGTGCTGCGAAACCATGCACCATGGAAAACGTGTGGGTGATATGCAGAGAGAGCACAGCAACCTAAATCCACTCCAGCCAAAATCAAGGCTGGGGAAAGCAGTGGGATCCCCTAAGCTGGTGACCAAAAGGCAGGTTTTGCTTTGTGGATGTGAGTCTCGGACACAGGGTCTGGACCTTCCTCCTGCTCTCTGTGCTTCAGGTACCCATACAGGGGGTTACTCCCCCTCATGGTGCAACGTCAAGGAGAGGAGCCCTTCTGAAAGTGGGGTTCTGTGTTTGAAAATCCATGTTCCCCTGTGTGTGAGCTGGAGTGTGCTTTGTGCTGTTTTGCAAGAGAAGAGAGGATTATGAAGAGTCTAATCCCTCTCCTAACAGAAGATCGTTGTTGAGCAGTTAATGAATAATGCTCTTTTACTGAGGCTTTGTTTAGAAATGGGCTTAGCTTTGAAGCTATCAGAACACTGCAGCCCTGCCTGTAAGAAAGAGAGAAATGTCTGTATATGTTGCCTTGAAATATAGATAAGTAATGCACTGGAAATCCTGTCCACCTTCCTACACTGTCCAGTCCTAGAGGTGATGTGGTCACGCTGCTGGACATCAGGGAATGATGTTGGTGCAAAACACTTTATAGTCATCAGGAAATTCCTTCGGATTCATTACAAATGTTGGGCCTAAGCATTCTGACAGTATCTTTTTAAGAGGAACCGACCGTCAAGCCCAGTCAAGTAACAATTTACTCTGGGTAGTTAATGCCATTGGAAAGACTTTCTTCTTTGTATTTTTAATAAGAAACAAAAACCAAGCAGCAAATCGAAGCCTGCTTTTTTCCATTGATCTTGGACCAGAAGCACCAACAGCTGGGATTTTAATGTCACACTTTACAGGGATGTAATCAAACCAAACTTCTGAATTCAATATTTCTTCATAACTGACCTTTTCAGAGTAATGATATATTGCTATACCACTCCATAGACAATCATTTCCAATAGAGACTAACCATTCAGATCAGTTTAATCAATCTTCCTCCATTCTCCCCTCACCCAATGAACTTCTAGTGAAGTGCAGGAGGCAGCAGCCCAACTGTTGAAACCCATCATCAAACTGGTGATCAATGTCCAGCATACGAGAGAAGACATCTCTAACCAATGCAGAAGAAAGGTACTTACATGAACTTCTTGAGCCTACTCCCATCTGTGCTGTCTCCCTCTTCTTCACCCCTGGCCACAGCCTCAGGACATCATCATCTGATGATAGGGAAGTCATTCCCATAGGAACAGACAAGGATGGGACAAACTGAGCTCAGTAACCTCTTAGCATGAACATGTGCATGAAACGAATGAGCTGTGCAAAAGAAATGTCATGTTTATGCAAGCTGATTTTTAATAACTGGCTATCCAGGGTGGTGAGCAGCTGGAAACATATTACCAGAATCATTACCATGTTTAAACGCAAGCCCATAACACGGATAAACAGTAACATCACACTAAGATTTCAGCCAAGAAGCTCCATTAACTCTTCAGAAGTTGCAGACAGGCACAGTCCAGCCAAACAACCATTCATCTCCTTTTGGTTGGTAATGAAGGAGCTGCCAAAGCTTGGTGTGGGCCAGCTGCTTGTCGAAAGCCATAGCGCTTCACCCCAGCAATGCACCTTTTGCATGCCTATTGTGTGTCTAATCCTTGGAATTGCATCTGAGATCAGCCGTTTAGGTGCTACTTGACTTGCCTCTGTGATCCTCGGGTGTGTTGCTAAAAGTATGATGTAGATAGAATTGGACTGAGACCACCAGCCTCCCTTGACAAGCCACCAAATCACTGCGTTTCAGGGCAACATACAAAGGCCATCACTGTAATTCTTTACTGATCTTCCAGCTCATGCAGTTCCTGTAGGTAAATGCGTGCAGAGCAAAGGAAAGTTCCTGCAGCGCTGTGGTTTCCGAGCAAAACATCAAAGACCACAACAAAACCCCCCTCTGCAGACAGGGCTGGGGCAGAGGAATGCGCTGTGAAGAGCCTCAGGGGGTGTCTCTATCGAAGGTTAGGGCTGACCTAGGATCACCCCTCCACTGATACCTGTCAACTGTTCGTACAGTCAACCTCTCAGCTTGATGAAATTCAGAAGTCCATGAAATTACACCCTGAATTAATCCGGCCTGTTGCCAGGAGAGTAAATAAGTTGTAAGGCCCAACTTCATGTTCGAAGCTGCTTTTTTTTGGAGGAGGGAGGGAATTCTTTATTACCGCCACGGTAAGATGTAACACCATTATCAATCCAGCCAAAGGGATTCAAACACAAACCCCTTTGTAATTCCTAAACTAGAGAAACATATCTGACAATAAATTAGTGTCACAACCAGGCAAACTGTCTCCCTAGGAGGGAAGCTGGGGGCTTTGAACTGCTGCTTTTGTGTCATGGCATTGGTGTTCAGAGGGTCCCTTTTGACGTGGCAGCCTCTCATCTCCAGGTGATATGACAAGCAGCTTGTCACCAGCTGTGCCAGATGACACTGGGAGCAGTCACAGCACGTTCCTCCACCTTTGGAAATGCCAATCATGGCCATGTCCTGCACGGGGACTTGCTTGTCACTCCCCTTCAAAGATTCCCATCTCCCAGGTGCTTATCCCAAGGGATGGCTCTGAACACCCCTTGTTGTGGAGGATGGAAAGGCAGGAGTCCCCAGGCAGCCAGGATGCTTCTCCCTGGCTGTTCCTAAAGTGTTTTATAGAAGGTCACCTTTTGAGCTTTGCTCAGTGCAAGCATGGAAATGGCTCCTTGGGGAAGGTATCTGCAGTAACCAGCTGTGGGATCATTGGGTTGGTCCTTGATGCATCATTTCCTCTGAGAAGGTAAAGCAGGTCTCTGCTGAAATCAGTGATAACCCAGTGGAGAACTAAAGCTATTGGCTCTGCTGGAAGGGAAAATGTCTTTTCAAGTCCTTAAAAAGGAGGTCTGCTCCCTAAGCCCCTGGGTCCTCACTGGAGGCAGCTTTACCCTTCAGCAATGATGGGGAAGGAGAGGTGTGGTGTTCCCGTAGCTGGATTGCTCCAGGTGAGTTCCCCTGTTGTTCGCCAGCTCTGGTGCAGTGACAGGAGCTTTGCCTCAGATCAGAGTTCTGTTCCAGGGGGTGAATTGCTGGGATGTGAGGGGGTGATTGCAGCAGGAGAGGATAGCATGGGTTTGAGGCAGCAGTGGGGCTGTACAGCGACACCTCTTGTCCCAAAAGCAAACCAAGATGGAGAAGCTCCACTAGGTGTCCTGTAGACAATACCTATGTAGATGAAACACATGGCGGTGCAGAAGGGGTGCCCAGGATGGGGCTATGTAGAAGCTAAATGGTTTGTAGGAGCAATCGATGTTATCTCTAGCTGAGGATGCTGTGTTGCAGACACATCCTCAGGGTACCGATGCAGTTTGTGCAGGGGTAATGAATGCCTCGAGGTCCTGACCCAGATGGTGGGCACTATCGTGCTCTACATCTGAGTGATTTCTGGTCTGAGCCAAAACCATTTTGGGGGGGCTGTAGTAACAATTTCAGAGTACTATGGCTGCACTCAATGGGCAGATCTATGACTGCCCTGTTTCTGGGTCCATGGCTCTGCTGGAGGGTGACAGCATCACACCAAGAGTGGTACAAAGGCCAGCGTATACCAGGTCCCAAGGACTTTGTGCTGCAACTAGGATGAAGTGGGGAAAGTGAATTGGGAGATGGTGCACCACAGTGATACAGCTCAGACAGCAAAGAGGTGACTGAAACTGGAGCAGAACCTGGATCTTCCGTGACCCCATCCTGTCTGTGACTCCCATGTTCCCCTCTCTAGGCCAAATACTCCTCTGCAAGTACAGGTGACTAAGGAAAGGTAGTAGTGTCTTACCAAAATGTTTTGCATTGAGATGTCATTCCTTGTTTCATATATTTCTCATATAGGTCAAACAGACATCTCAGTTATTTGGAGTAAATAAGCCATAAGTCAATTTGCATCAGTGGAACTGAATTGGATTTATACCAGTGCAACTGAGATCAGGAGTGGTCTGTAATTTGAGAGATTTGAGAACTTAAACATTCTTTTAGTGTGGGTTGGTTTTTTTAAGTTCTTCATTTCACCAGTAATGGGGTTTCTTTGCCCTTTACAAAGTGCCTGGAATGAGGTCAGGCTTTTGCAAGCTTCTGCCAACAGTTAATAAGAATAATAATCTAATACTGTTCTTCTCAACCAAGACCCATTACCTATAGCTTCAGATGGAAAGCAAATCATGACCTGGGGGGGAATTGGCCATTTCATGGTCCGGGCAACCCTGGTTTCCTCATCAGGGATGACGAAGCTGGGGGAGCAGAGCCCTCCTGGGGTTAGCTCCACAACACCTCATGAAGCAGTGTTAATATATATGATGCTGTAGAACTTGGAGGCATGGTGTGCTGCCTTTCCAGTCTCTGCCAGCGATGGATGCATGGCTCTGACTTGGTCATGGCAATCCAGGACAGCAATGAAGAAGGTGGGGTTATCTGGGTTTTAAATGGACCTGTGGGGAGTGCTTCAACCCTTCTGCCAGGTGCCGTGGTCTGGCTGAGAACTAACTCTTGTTTCCCAGGATCATCCTCAGGCAAGGCAGGTCCTCATGTCACTTGTGCAGGGAGGGATGGGAGCACATCACCTCCTGGGATACAGGGATGTGTAGCCTGAAGAGAGGAAGCCATAATTCAGTTAAAGAGGTTATTGCTTAAATTCACCATCAAAGCTGAAGGCCAGCACTTGGGCCGTTGGAGGAGTTGGTGGTTGGGTTTTTGTTTAAATGTTTTTGGGTATTTTTATGACAAATGACTTGTGTTCATTTAAAAACTCCATCACGCAGCCTTGGCTCTGTGTGCTGATAACCAGCCCAAGAAAACAAACTCCAAATAAGCAATAACAGAGCACCTGAACTCTAAGGAAGGATCCCTTGATCTTTGCCTTGCAAAAGTACAACTTTATCTTAGAGAGTGATGAGTGTTTGGCCTCGCTCAGTGCAGGGGTTCATGGTGGGAAAAAGTCAGGTTTCCTACTCTTACTTTTGAACATGCTGCAGGTTGTGGATGGGAGCTCTGAGCAGATCTCATGGGTACAGGGCAATGCTTTCAGGGGAGCAGGGCGTCCCTGGCTATGCAGGCAGGGCTGGGGTTCCTATCGGCATAGGCAGCAGGAGACAGACGAAGAACTGGGGAATGGCAGAGCGGTGAGATGCTTGCAGGCTCCTATGTGCTGTCAACAGGCTTGAAATACTGCCACTCATGCATAAACTTGAAAGAACAACGCCAGACAAGCGGACATTGGTGTAGGTCCCCTCTCAGCCCCTATTTGGCTTGGAGCAAACGAAGCGGGAGGTTCAAGAAGGGCTGAGAGCCACCACTTGGCATTTGCTGCCACTGGGTAATAACACCCTTTTCCTGGCAGGAATTCCCTCTGGAGGCAGAGAGCCCGGCGGCCGGAGGCAGCCTGCACAGCCCCGGCCGCGGGCCAGGACAGCGTGCGCTGCTCCCAGAATAAACAGTGAGGTCCCTCTGGGGACATCCAGAGTGCCGGCGTTGGGGCAAAGCAAAGCCGTCGCCAGCACTAGTGCGGGAGCATGGAAATAACAGTAGATGTAGAGGAAAACAGGAGAGCCCAGGCCAAGGAGAGCAGAGCAGCATGAACCAGAGGAGCTTAAGGTCCTTTCTAACCTTGGCTATTCTATGGCAAAGCCCTTGCTGTGCCACTGAGCTGGGAGATGCCATGGAAATGCCAAGGGCTTGGAAATGTCCACTTAAGAGACTTAACGTCATTCTAATCGGTCATAATTACTGTTTTCTGAAGAGTAATGTTTCACGAGAAAAGAAATGAAAGACCATCAAGGTTTATATATACACTTAGTATGTTTTTCAGCTATTTAGTCAAATCCCACTTCTTGGAGTCAGAAGAACTTGTGAAGATTTCAAGCCATGTTAATAGCACTGCAGCAATAGTCATCAACATGTGAAATCATGGCTCGGAAAGAACTTTGGATGAGGGGGAGATTTGAGTTAGAAATCTCAAATTTGTTTTAGATAAAAATGTCATGACTTTTAAGGCAGACTTCATATGTTGAGGTAGCTTTGATTCTGAAGCACTGGGGATTAGCATAACTATGTTGCTTTAATAAAATCAGTTTAAATGCTGAAATCAATTGCAGAACATCGCTTCCCTCCCTCCCCTTGCATCAAATAAGTTCCCATTTTCCGACTCAGTGGGCATGCTTTGCAAAGACTAGATGAAATGATGGATTTAGTCCTCCTAACTAACCTTAAAGGAGAGTTAAAATATAATTTACTTGCATTTAGCAGCAGCTGTTTTGATGGTGGGCATTAAAGTGATTGGCAAATATGGTAGCAATTTATCCCAAGTAGTAACTGCGAGCTGCTATTTTAGATTCATAAAAATGTAGTTACAAAATACCGTAACGTACCGAATGCAACTCTTTTATGATCCCATAAAAATAGCACCGCAGTGCTCTGTCCTGTTGAGCACAGCCTCTGTTGAGGCAGCATCCACGTGGGCAGTGCTGCCCTCAATTAGAGCTCATTGCAAGCTGTCTTCTACTAATTGCAAGACAGGTCACCTTTCATGTGCTGCCAGGGAATGATCAGAGCATCTCCTGCTTGGGCTTCCAGTGCACTCTGAAGTTACGTACTCTGCTTGGAAGAGTGGGTTGTCTTCCCCAGGACCTGTGGATGCCTAAATTGGGAGCAGTGATAGCTCTGGGCATGTAGTGAAAAGGATGAATCTGGGCAAATTGCCGCCAAGGAACATCTTCCTCCTTTCTCTAAGTTAAAAATAAGCTGAGGGTAGTGTAACCTTTTGGGGACAGGCAGTGTCAGCAGCGGCAGGAGTCATGTTTGAAGAACTTGGGGCCTTCCTTAATGCTAACAAATACTTTGGCTTAAGCCTGACCTAGAACTTCAAAATCCCTCCCCTCAGTGCTCCCAACTGGCAGTGCTTCCTCCCTAGCAAAGGCAGAGTTCATATGCAGAGAAAGGGGGACTGTTAGGAGAGGGACACCAGCAATAGCCATCTGCTATATCACTGTTAGCAAAGTACCTCCTCTCTGAGGCTGTATCCAGTACACAAATGCCTTTTCTTCCTTTCCATACTCAGTTTAGAGTTTAATGTAGCCATGAAGCAAAGGCTTGTCCTAGTGCTTCTGGGTTTGTGGCTTAATTGCATTCAGACCCAGGTCTGAGCTGGACAGACTTCATTAGAAGTAATCCCTACAGCCTGGGAAGCCCATGCTTGAAGTAGCACTGATAGGGGCCGGAGTGCCGACTGTAATGGTAATGAACTTCAGCTCTTCCCTTTCAGTTTTGGAAAGACAGACACTTCAAACAAGCAGCTTTTTCACTGGATGTAACTGGAAGTGATGCAGATCAAAACCATTTTCAGATGCAGTATTATCTTTGCAGATAAGCCTACCTAAGACCTGTTCCCTGTATCTCCTCTGAGTCTTGAGGATGCAATAGTTGGACCAGGCAGTGGTGAGGCCATGGTGGATGGAAGAGGCCTTGATTCAGTCACAGTAAGTCCCTCTGGGGTTCTGGCTGTACCTCAACGCTGATTACACCTTTGAGCAAACCACCTTGCCTTCCAGCACAGCTCTAGCATCACACGCATACACTCAGCAGCTACCAAGCACCCTTGGGAGAATGTCTCTTCCGGGACAGGATATGCTATTTGCTTTTGGGAATAGCCCTTAGAGAATCCTTTTATGTACTTTCCCCTCAGCAAGGGCAAATCCAGCAGGATAAACCAGCCTTTCCTCCAGAGACATTTCCTCCCAGTCCATGTGGAGTGAATTTGGTCTGAGGAGCATTATTTATAAAGGGCTAAGCTGGAGAACATGGGGATTACCTAAGTTTTAGGGAGGCAAACAAGAAGATGAAGCAGTAAACATGTTGTTCAGGAAAATTTCTAAGCCTTTGCCTTGTTGTTGTCTCAGTTTCTGAGCAGCCCACAAGTTCTCCCCTGTTTAAAGGAGAATCCTCCCCCAGCGACCAGCCCTAAAGCATTGGGTTTAATATCAACCTTAATTATCAGTTATGACTTGCAGGGGAGTGTTGTCCCTGCGAATCTCACTAATACAGGCTGTATTCTGAAAACCTGAGAGATGAAAACACTGTTCTTTCAAACCAACCAGGAATGGCTCAGGAGGTGCAGTAACTTCTCCAGCAGAAGGCAAGGTGGCCTCCTTCCCAGCTGGCTTGCAATCATTTATCCAGCGAAGGCTGTCCCACAGACAGGGAATGAATTGTGCAATGTGCTCTGTTTCTTGACATCCTGCTAATGAAGATCTAATTAGGGTGAAAGTGTATTTATTAGGTCAGCCCTTCCACCCAAACCTCAGCTTGACACAGGCAAACCTTGGGTTTGACTGGGGAAAGATTGAACAGCTTTGGTGTTTCCCTGCTTCTCTGTACACTGTAGTTCTAGTCTAAATCAGGAGCAGGAGTGATGATGAGATTCTCCCTCTGCAGCGTTTCCCAATGGAGCAAGAAAATATATAGCCAGATATGCTGCGGTAAGGCTTTTGCTTATGAGATTGCTAGCTCATTTCTGCAAAGCATCTAAACAGCAGCTGCAAATTACAGCTGTGGAGCCAGCTTTAGAACCCTCCAGTGTTCGGAGGTGCCTGGGACTGGGTTTTTTAGGCCATGTCTATCTCTTGGTTCTGCAAGCTCATCCCATGGTTCGTGTTCTTCAAGGTTTTGATCTAAGGATCTGTATAATGACTCTCGAGCTTGTGAGGATGGAAGATGTGGCACTGTCCTTTCTAATAAGTGATGGGGATTAAATTAACATTCAGAATATGAAGAGGATGGGCTCTTTCAAGAGTATCTCATTATTTCTGATGTCAAAGGTGTTGCAGGGATATCCAAGATCAGAGCAGATTGGGGGGGTTGTAGTGTAAATTTGGGGGTGTGAGTGAAATTCAGCCCTTCATTATTCAGGGCTGGGAGGTGATGAGCTGCAAGTGCAGAGCAATCTATCTGGGCTTTGATTAATTTGTTAATGAGCTTATGACAGGCGACACTATGTCTACTTTGTGTGTCAACCTTACTATGTGTTGTTCATCCCCCGGGATTTAAACTGGGCACAGATTCATTTTAATGTCATTTTGGACTTTGGAAAGCAGCAAATTGCAGTTTGGAAACAATTAATTGCAGCTGATTTTCACTTTGAAATTTGGACTGATGTAAAGCTCAGAGCTGCTTCTTCCTCCTTGATTACCTGCTGAAAGGGACAGAGCTTGATAACTTGTATGAACCTCTCTGTTATCCATTTGCAGCCATGTTTGGAGTTTTGCTGACCATGAATACAACATCTAATTATTATTGCACCCAAAGGGAAGCCATGATGCATTTGTGCCCTGACGTTACAGACATTAAACATACCTCTACAACTTTGCTCATGTGACTATTTCTACCAATTTCATACTACTATATTTCTTCCATACAGACTAATAACACACCCAGTGCTGTAGAGGAGATAACGTTTAAGGGACTAGGACCTTAAATGCATCTCTAAAATACCTTATTTCCCCAGAGATTTCTGAAACTAAAGGATCAACTTCTCAAGTGCTGCAAGCTCCATGTAGACAGAGGCAGAAGCCCTCATGTTCACAAAGGGATGTAATTTATGCAGACAAAAGCAATTTATAACAGAATTGATCCAGCAGTACAGAAAGCGATTGGGTCAGTAGTCTGGCAAATAAGAAGGATGAGTTCACTCCACGGGCATTTACAGTGGATAATAAATTAGATCTGGCTGAAATAGTTTGACCAGATTTTTTCTTCCAATCACAACCAAAGCAATTATGCAAAAATTCTTTGAGCTTCAAAAGGATGGAACTCAGGTCCAGGTGACGCTTAGGGAAAACTGTGTGGCTGGATCAGGAAGGAGGTTGTACGAGTTTATGGATATAATGCTGGCTGAAGTTCAAAAACTCCGGAAACTCCAAGTATTCTTTATGTATACTCGACTGATCATATAACACTCATAAACAACAGACATAATTAGAAACATTTCAAGGCTTTGAAATTGCTTTGCTTCTGGAGGAAAATGAAACTGTTGTAGTGTAATAGAGACTGAACCCATGGGTCAGGACGCTGCGTGCATAGCAAAGCAGGCAAAGGGGGGACCAGGGTTTGTACTCTGAAAGAGAGCTGTGAAAGAGACTCAGACACATGTTAGCCAAAACTTCCTGAACCTTTTGGTTTCTCCTTTTTGCATCTAAGTGAAAGCAGTTTGCAAAACCTCACCTTGCTTTGCAGAATGGAAATGGAGGTTTCTGATCAGCTATTTTTGTCCATGGTGTTACAAAAGGAGTGGATCGTGAGAATGTTGACAGATTGGAAATGTTTCTCATGTTTGAATCTACATTCATGCTGGAAACCGCTTAAATACCTATTACCTGTGATGGAGGATTCCTGTGGGTAAGTGGTGAATTGTAATACAACGCAGAAAGGCAGGGTTTCACAAGTAGTGAATCTGTGTTGATACAAACAGTCTATGCTGGTGACAAACAGTGCCTGAGAAACAGACCTTTTCATGCCATGAGGATGGGTTTTGTGAAGCTATTTGAGGGAATGGGAAACAACAAAACAAATTCTTTCATTAGTGAGTGTTTTTTGTAGAATATTTTCGGATTCTGATTGGAAATACAAGAACTGTATTGATGGGTTTCCAGCACTCTAATCATTTCGGCTTGAAGTCGTTGCTTAAAGAAACCCTTAACAACTGGCACCATCCAGTTTCATGAAGAGGCATTTTTCTTTTCACTGTTTTAGTCCAAAACATCAAGAAATCCTATCAGAATTGTATCCATCTCAGTGTAAATCACAGTTTTTCTTTTCTATCCATTTGCCTTTGAAGAGTTCAGTGAGTTCAGGGAAAAAATCAGAATAAAAAATACTTGTGTTTTCCATAAGTCAATTCCTGCTTTCCAACAGCCTTCAAGATTTCACAGCATCTGCCTTAAAATAGGCAGAAGGAGGTGTGCATTCAAAACTTGGACCTTTTCTGCTGTTGCAGCCTGTAGGTTGTAATTCCCCTTCCCCCTTCCTTCTCTCTGAACTGCAACACTGAAATCCTGGTTGTGTTAGCTCCTCAGTGGTGCCATCAATGATATATATCACCCTCTTAACCCTTTTACCTGGAGCTAAACGCAAACTGGAGACTTTGAAGCCACCCAGGAATGTGATAACCAGTTAGGCTGGGAGTATAATTAGAAATTTAAAGATGTCTATCACAGCCATCAGCTTAAAGGCAAGTTTGGGCTGTTGTCCATCTGCCTTACTCTGTCAGCGGAAACACTGCATTGGGAGACTGTTTTTCTGTGGTCTCTGACAAGTTTGACTGTGTTAAGCAGAGCTGGGGTCTCTCCTCCTCACCAGGGGCAAGTTGCAGGTGCACAGAAGGCTTCAGACTTGGGTGAAAAAAGAGTAGATTTGAGGCAATTTGTTCTCTACTTCCCACATCCTGCTGCCATGGCAGATGGAGAGGCCGTGGTACCACCTTCCATCACCCTGATGTTCAGCTGCTGAACCATTTATTAAGTTGCAAAATATTTACATGACACTTTGCACTCCTCAGAACTTGGCTTCTGCAGTGATGCCTGGCAGGGCTGTTTGCTGAAAGGGCTAGGAGGAGCAGAATGAAACTTATTAGCTCTTAGCTACTTATTAGGTCTTAACTGCACAGTGCTGTGGTCCTTTGCAAGTGCTCAGAGGTGGGTAGAGGTAGGGCCCCATCCCAGTTCAGTGTCTTGGTCCTGAGCTATCATTAATTACCAAGGGTAAGATACCTTGTATGCACAAAGCTGAACATGAGATGTTCAGGGAATGGCAGGCTTGAAAACTCAATTTAAGGAGGTGTGGTGCCTCCAGGGCGAGGCAGCAGCATTAGCAAAGCTTTCAGAACTTTGCTAACCTAGGTAATGTGGATCATAAAATGGTTTAGTTTGGAAGGGACCTTAAAGATCAACTAGTTCCAACTCCCTGCCATAGGCAGGCACGCTAGATCTGGCCCTTTCTCTACAGCTCCGTTTCATCTTAAGTCAATGTTTAAGTCAGTGTCAATGTAGGCTTGCAGTGGAATAGCATGAATGAACTGATTGAAAAACTGTGCAAACTGTGACAGAACATGCTGGGTTTGAAGTAAAGGCCATGTTTTCAGGAGTAGATTAGTTACTGTTCCAGAACCTCCTGTCTCAAGGAGGAAGAGGGGTCAGCAAGAGCCTCTTCTCAATTACTAGACACACATCAAGATTTTGGGTAATAATGTCAATGAAAATCAATTTCATCAGTATCCTAAATCCCTGTTTGAAAAAATGGCTTAATCTCTTCCTGGACATCCGGGAACAAAGTGGTTAAAGTTGCTATCCATCTCCTGAAAACTGTCCTTAATGTTAGTTCAATCTGGTTTATTTCACCAGGAATCAGTTGGGTCAGAAACCATGTCTCAGTCAGCAGATGTTCTGATGATTTCCTTGGTTAGTGGACAGCAGTCATGGCTATGCATGGGTGTCAGTACAGGATCCCTTTCTTACAGTCTCTGGCAAGGGAAAATCAAAGGCTTCACCCAGAAGAGTTGTTCTGGCATGAGGACTGTGGAGAAATGGGCAAGTGTAGGAGCCAATGGGGTTGTAGTAGCTCTCAGTTCAAGGTCTTTCAAACCTTCTGCAGCATGTAAACCTGGATGCTTTACACTGGCAGTCAGGTACGTCTGCAGGAGACACTGTTTCTGAGCATTTACTCTCAAAGACTGGAAAAAAAACATTCAATTAAATGCAGGAATAAGAGCTCTGCAGACAAGAGATCTGAGGCTGGACAAATGGTTTTGTATATGAACACCTCCCATGCTTAGCAAACTGTTCAGCCTGCTTGAGCTGCGCTCCTCTCATCACTGCTGCACATGTAAATTCCGTTGTTAAGAACAAAATGGATCAACAACAGGAAACCAGATAACTTGGCAATAGATGGCAAGTGTAGATGGTTCTAATCTGACACCTTCAGTATTAAATACAACTTGGCAAGTGTTTGTAATTGAAAACATGGTCCAAGAGGGTTTGCTTTGCAGAACCGGGTTATCTGTGTCTCCTTGGTAAGAGCTACAAAAGGAGTGAACATACTCATAGAATCACAGAATAGCTAGGGTTTGAAAGGGCCTCAAGATCATGCACTTGCAACCCCCCTGCTATGGGCAGCGACACCTTCCACTAAACCATGCCACCCAAGGCTCTGTCCAACCTGGCCTTGAACACCGCCAGGGATGGAGCATTCAC
>JAOEHY010038984.1:0-48386 GCA_025447955.1 Psilopsiagon aurifrons | reverse complement strand
GCTGTGGCTGCCCCATCCCTGGCAGTGTTCAAGGCCAGGTTGGACACAGGGGCTTGGAGCAACTGCTCCAGTGGAAGATGTCCTTACCCCTGGCATGGGTTTGGAACTGGAGGAGCTTTAAGGTCCCTTCCAACCCAAACCAGGCTGGGATTCTTTAAGAATTACAGGTAGTCTGTGTGCTCGGATCCTTGGCAGGAATAATAGAGCTGCTGCTTGGGAATGTGGGGAGAATAAATGCACTGAGGGAGCTGTGATTTCCACAGTGATTCACAAACAGCAGTAGTGGAAGCATCTCGAATACCCTGCAGCTACTTATTTTTATTGAGTAGCACATCTAATTAATAGCAAGATTTGGTAAAAACACTGTGAGGGGGGGGAAAAATGCCCATATCCAGTTCAGCTTCTGCTTATTTGTGCATCTTATGCGTTATACATGCAACCTGTTATAGGATGGCTTTAAGTTTTGCATTCACTAAAGTACTAATTTGTCTGTGATTATGGCTTCTGTACTTCTCAATGAAGTTCTTGCAGATACTTCTTATTACAAATGGTGAGAATGCTGTTACATGTGCTCCACCCAGAGCTGTTTTCAGGCAGACCTGCAGTGCCCTGAACTTGCTGCTGAGAATATTTGGAGTTTTAACCTTTGAATGAGTATCGTGAGTTTTGTTTCTGGTTCCAATTTTAACAGACAAGTTCTGGAGTTACTAACTTGGGGGTGGCCAGCAGCTGTGGGGCTCCTGCCAAAGCCCATGGCATGCTGCCCTCCCGCTGCAGCTCCCAGCACTGTGATGCTGAGAGGAGACCACAAAAGGGTGGAACTGTCACATGGGCCCATAATTATCACTCTTTGTTCCTTTTCTCTTCCTGACGTATTGGATGCCCTCCCTGGGAAGAGCTCTGTGATTGTGTGTATGTGCACACGCGTGCTTGAGGATGGGTGAAACCCTAATTGTATATTATTAAAATATTATGACTTTTTTTCCCTTTCCAAGCTGTAGTAACTGTTAACACCTCCCTGATGCCTGATGCAGCTGCCTTTGACTGGCACTTGCAAGGTTGTCCTCCAGGTGCTGCAGCAGAAGTCTTTTGACACAGTGTCAGTAATTAAGTGTACAATTAAGAGAATGTCTGCAATTAAGTTCAATCAGTCAGTCAATCAAAGCTACATTTGAAAAGGGTTTTAAAGGGCCTCTTATCCAAACCTCCCCTTAGCTTCAGAGCTCTTCGAAGTTAACACCACACACAAGGCAATGTTTATCCTGAAGCAAGTCAAAGAAAGGGCTTGTGAGGTTTGTATGGAGGCCTCGCTGCCTCCTGGATGGAAACTTACTTTAGGTAAGGAATTTAGGCACACATTGAAATGCAGCTATTAAACAGGTTGAGAACTGCTGGCTTTTCCAGGTGTGTCCCTGCTCTTTCAGCTTGGCTCAATAGTATTCTCACTTTCCTATGGCAAAGACTCCACAAGGACAGAGATTTTGCTGGGTTTGTGCCATTTTAGGCATCTTGTAGCTCATGCCAGTGGTGGTATTTGGCAGGGAATTTGAAGTGGCTGTGCCCTTGCTGCTTTGGTGCTGCCCAGTAAATGCATCTTGAGTTGAACATTGCCCTGCTTAGGATAGTTACATGTAATGATTTTCCTTACCTGTGCCAGTTACAGCTTAGACTGTGCTTGTGGTGGTGTACTGCACCTCAGCACAGCAGATAACTTGCACATGCAGAGGATTGTGTTGTAGCTTCTGAGCCAAAGCCCCTGCTGGGAGTGGAGCAGCTCACATTTCACAAGGTTAAGTAATGAAGCTGCCAGTGTCAAAGTGCTTGTTCATGGCTTTTGTGTCTTTGTAACGGGAGTTTAAGAAATGCCATCTCTGAAGTCAGAGCAGTTGGCACGGTTCTTGTTCTTGCTAATATGCCCTTTTTGTCTCTTTTGATAGACTTGGCTACCATGTTTCATAGAATCCCAGCCTGGTGTGGGTTGGAAGGAACCTTAAAAGCTCACCCAGTTCCAACCCCTGCCACGGGCAGGGACACCTTCCACTGGAGCAGGGTGCTCCAAGCCCCTGTGTCCAACCTGGCCTTGAGCACTGCCAGGGATGGGGCAGCCACAGCTTCTCTGGGCACCCTGTGCCAGCACCTCACCACTGGAACAGGTTTGTTTGATTTATTTCCTGTGCTCTGTGAAGTTGATACTGAGGCTGTTAATAACCAACGTTACAGATGTGCCCCAAATCAACCCATTCCAAGGGGCTTTTCCAGTTCCTCCTCACCAAGTTGCAGTGACAGATACCATTCAGGACTTGGCATTTGTGAATAGCAGCAGGAAAGGGCATGGGGTTTAAGTTGTTCTTACACATAATCTTTATGTCATTATGAGTGGGCCTACAAATAGTAGGTGTGGGGAGTTGCCGCTAGAAAAAGGGCTGTGTTCATCTGTATGGGTGTACCTGGGGGTAAGAAGGCCCCTTTGACTTATCAAGGTTTAACATAATGTCTCAAGTATTGGTGCTGTCAGCACCAGGAAGCAGTGTCCAAATGCGTGAACAAGGACTACTAGCTGGTACTTTTTTGGCTGTTTTGCTTTGATCTCATTCCTTTTGCCTGAAAGTAAGCTTTTCTTGTCTGAATTGCCAGCTCTGTGTCATCAGTTTCCTTCTAAGGTCTGGAAATACTCAGTCTTCAGACTGCTCATATTACTCCAAGGAGTAACTTGAGTTTTTCCTGTCTCTGGTGCTACAGCAGTGTGAGCAACAAGCCATGGTTCCTTTGATAAGGAGCTTGCATTTACGTAGCCCCTGTCATCTCTTTAAAGCTGTCTTGCGTACTGTATTGACAAAGACTTGTCCAGAGCAATGTGTGTCTCTGGCAGTTTGGCTGCTGTCTCATTATATTCATTGCTTTAATGTATGGAAAGCTGTTAGCCAAAGTGTCCTTCACATGGGGGGCAGAAGAACAAATGACTAAGTAATATATTGCTTGTAGGGCTGTAAATATTATTCCCTAGTATATCATTAATACCCAACTCTATTTCTGTCTTCATCCGTAGAGCTCACAGTGCCCTGCAAATGAAGGCCTCTCGTGCCTCGTAAGCTGAAGCCAGCCAGGGATGCTGGAAGGGTGAGAAAGAGGCGAGTGCAGCATCGTGGGTCTGCAGCAGAACCAAGCAGCTGCCCAGCACAGGCTCCTTTCCTCTGGCCCTGTTGCTGCCCAGGCAGTGGGTAGGTGAGTTCCCTTTATTTTATTACTGTTAATTGGAAAATAAGTAAACTTGTGCATGTTTCATCTGTTCATGCCTCACACATGGTACTTGCTCTCTTGTATTTTCACTCTGTCTCACTAAAAGATAACAGAGGGAAACCCCAGTTTGTTGCTGGTGTTCTTGTTACCCTCCACCCTCAATCACCACCAGAAGGCTAAGGAATGGCTTGCTAAGGTCTTAGTTGTTCTGGGATGTCCTGAAAAAAAATACTTGGGAAAAGATCTCGAGCTTCGTTTTTTCATTAGGTATTTCAGGGTACCCACAGGGATGGAGCAGTAGATGGAGAAGAAAGTACAAAAAACTGAAACAGGATAAGGTTGGCTAGATTCTGGTCTGAAAATATGTTGTGGTCTTGTTGTTGCGCCCTTTCTCAAAGGAAGTAATGACAGCTTTAAAACATGAAGCAGGGAAATTGGGTTTTGTAAGATATCCAGCACAAGGTGTGGGTTATGCTGAAGAACAAACCCAGAAATCGGTGCTGGAAGCTTTGACAACTCGCACTGCTGATTGGAAGAGCTCAGCACCACTGTATGTGGAAGCTGGGTGTTGGCTTTCCAGGGAGCAAACCCATCACAGGTCTGTGTTGGTAAGAAAAGCCATCAGCAAGTAGTTTTTGAATGCTTTTAAAGTCAGTCAAATAGGAAGGAGGTGGAAAGAAGGGTTAGGCAGGCAGCTGGGAAATAGTACAGATCAATAAATTGTTGAAATCTGGTACTAAATCTATCAAAGTAAATAACGCGTCCTTATGGTAGGAGGACGTTATTTGTGTTTTGTTTTAAATTTGCCAGCCCTAATTTCTGGGGGCATTTGTCTTGGGGAAGTGAGAACTTTGAAAAGGCAATTACAATTGGTGAATGATTAGTATTAGATGTGACATTTTTATGCATCAAATATGTTTAGCTGCATTAACCTTCAAGGAATTTACAGTGACACCTGAAAAGATCCATCTCATGCTCAGCTTGAAAAAATCTAACTTCTCCCTCAACTCAAATCTTATTTACATTCCCTTTATTACACAATAAATGGGTCTAAAGCCTCAATAGATTTTTGCCAGATTCTGAAGGCAGAGGTGCAGGAGAGTCGGAAGGAACCGCGCAGTGCTGGTGTGTACTGGAGAGAAAGATCCTCAAGGAAAACAGTGTGATACATGTGTGCGGAAACAAGGTTACATTCTGGTTTCTTTCCTGGATAGACCATCCTAGAGGGAAGGTGGCTGAAAGCCATGAGGTTATGCATCTAATTTATCCATGTTAGGATTTAATTTCCTGTTAATAAGGCATTTGAGCCTTCCAGAAAGCAGCTTGTGGTCTTCGTAGGCTTTTAATCTTTGCATATTACGCAGAAAGTAAGTACATTCTTAAAATGGGATCTTAGTGTAGCTGTTCAAGAAATGCTCAGGTTACTGAACTGCTCGTGTACTGCTGCTCTCCGTGTCCCAGCACACCCGCTCTGTTTGGATCCATGGTGTATCCAAACTTCCATGCAGTTCCCCTTCTCTGTCAGTGGGAAGCAGTTCCTCTTGTTGCTGATTCATCTCCATGTCTCTTGTGCTTCACTCCACTGAAATCTGGTTAGGTATGAGACAGACTCCGGTGGAATGAAGGACAACAGAATCCATGGATCATCCTTATTTCACTTGGAAAACGCAGGCGAGTGTGTCATGTGTTAACATACCTTTTAGGGACAGCTGGTAGCCCTGCACGTGTGACTTGTATGTAGATGTGAAACTCTACAGTCAGTGCTTATGGGGATGCTGTGGGCTGAAACTTTTTACCCTCCCCATACCCTTATGTTTTCCTGTTCACTTTAATTTTGCCCTGTAACAAGTACCCAGGTGTGCTTTGTAATGTTAACTGTGGGAACAGCTTACTGAAGGATATGGCAGTTCTCCAACTTTCAAAGGTCTGAAATTGCCAGGAGCTTCTCCAAATGAAATGCTCAAGGCTTTGAGCTTTTATGGCTTCTGCAAGGAAGGGCCAACAAGATAATCGCCACAGTCGCTCCTGGCCTTAAATCCCTGAATTTGCAAAACCCAAAGAATGTCAGGAGGCAGTTTTCTTGTACATGCTGGTTCTTTTTAAAGACCTTTGGCAATAAGGAGAATGTGTTGAGCTACTACTTCCCTTTAGCCTAGATAAGGGAGAAATAATCTCACTTAGTCACAGCCCCACACAATATGGTAATTGGAGTCTCCTTGCTTCAGGCTTCTCATAAAACACAGCCAGATAGCAGAGCAAGGAGCACATTGCTTGTCCCAACATGGCATTGCCAGGCTGCCACTGCTCATGCACACACCTTAGTGCAACTGTGAAATGGGCTGTATATATTATGGGATTGCCCTGAGGCACTATGAAGATTCAAACAGTTAAACTAAGCACTGTCCAAACCCTCTAACAGATGTGGAGCCTCTTCCAAAGAACTTGCAATCTGTGAAAGAGACAAAAGTAAAGAAAATGAAGAGTGTTAGAAATATTCCGCCCCAAAAAACATCCCAACGCAGCAACGCAGTAAAGATGCTTGAGATTCTTGCAAAGGAATCTGATTACAGATTGAAATATTTAACATATATCCATTTTTTTACCTATAAAATTAATACTGAAGTCTGAGTATAATGTGTTTAGTCAGCATTGTGTGTCGCTTCTCAGATAAAGAATCGAAAACATGGGGGGGAGGTGGAGGAAATCGGGCCTGAATGGCACAAATCCCATGAGTGACATGAAAGTTCACCATCTCCCAGGAAGGAATGGCAAATCCTGTTTCCAGTTTGGGTGGCTTTGCTTCAGGGGGACCCAGGTCACAGTTCTTGTTTCTTTGATGCTTGGGAAAACTGGGTCTTTCAAAGCGCCTGGTGAAATGAAGGCTCCAGTTTGGAAGTAGCAGTGTGTTTTGGCAACTCTTCCGTGCACAGGGATAACTTAAAATTGCCACTTTAAATGTGTTTGTACTTTGCAGCTTGGGAAAAGTTAGGTCAGGATACAGAGACTTGAACTGGAATGCTTACCTGTATTTTAACAAAAGCCCCTAAACCCCAACCCACAACCCCCTCACTATGTAGGTGCTGATAGAGGATTTAACAGAACAAAAAGTTCAGGGTGTTTCTCTCTCACTTGTGCTTTTAACTACAAGCCTGCTGTCTGCTGCTGCGTTGAAGCTTCTCCCTTCATTTGTCAAGACATGTTAAAAGCTTTTGGGTAAGTCTTGAGAAAGGGTGGCCCAGGCAGGAACCCATCAACTGAAATTCCTCTATGCAATCCTGGCTTATTTGAAATGCCTTTTATCAGGCAAGTTACAACGGGCTTTAGCACCGTAAATGCCTAATGCACAGCTTCCAGCTATTAACCACTTAATGACTGCAATTCACAAAGCCCTGTGCCCAAGAGAACAAATAAACAGTTCAAGGCTTTGTCTTCCTTCAGGAGCAGCTCAGATTAAGTAAAGGCGCTTATCAACAACATCTTACATTAAAACAATGATAATAAAAACTTGAAAGACAAGCTCCAGGGACCCCCCACCACCGGCTAATTCCCCTTTTCAGTCCTGAACCACCCATGTAAAGTAAATTAAAGGGTACCAGTGTGGGTTGTTTTCATGAGATACCACTTGTTTTTTACTTCTCCCTGGGGAGAAGTCGTAAGAGTCAAGCTGCAGTCTTTTACATCTACCTGAGCAGTAGCAAAGATCTGCTGTACCCTCCGAAGCAGCAAAACTTTAACTAAAGGTCAGACAGAATTGTATTGGACTTCCCTGAACTTTAAAGTGAGCTAATTTTTCTGTATTTCTTCGTCTTTAGCAGAGCTAAGAAATAGACATTCTGAGCCAAAGCCGTTGCAATTGTTACATTAAATGGACTTTGCATGAGGCCTGTTAATTGCAAGCTCCTGAAACATCCAGTGCAATGCCCTGTCTGCTTTCAAAAGTGCCAGTAACTCATAATCCTAGTTAGAAAATATTTAATAACTTGTTTTACCGGAACATAAGCTTGTAGGTAAAAGTAAGCATAAATAAAAGTTGCTTTCTGAAGCTCAGACCTGATGCTAAGTGAGACTTCCAGAGGCAACACTCTTCTGCAGCCCCTTCCTTATCCAGGTGTTGCCTGAAAATTACCTTGGCTTGGGCCTTTTCTAGGGACCATTCCTATGCAAACTATCATCTGCTGCTCATTCAGCGGTTTCCATCTTTCTGTCTTACTCTGATGTTATCTTCTGGCATGTCCAGAGCCTATGCCTGAGATTAGCTGCTCTTCATTTTTAAATGGAAAATAGCTTTGCATTGCTCTTTTTAGCCAGTCTTACAACATAGTAATAAGTTAAATTTGTAGTTGGCTTTACCACTGTGCATTACTCTTGGAGAGGAACCTGATTTTTAGAGCAGTAGCTGAAGTAATTTATAAAGCTCATGATTGTCTGTTCCAAAAGTGGATGAGAAGGCCTTTGGATGCTTCTCTTTTGCTGGTACAGAGCAGCCAGCATGAACAAGACATCCACGGAACAGCAAACAAAGCAACCTGAGCCCACTGGCTTCTCTGATCCCAGAGATAAGCTCTGCCTCTTCAAGAGCAAGCTTGCCTAGCTTAATACTTCAGCATCTGTAGTGCCGCATAGCAATACAGGGCTTTGGAGGTCAATACCTTTGCAAACCTGTCAAACCAAAGCAAGTTCAAACTTTCCTATAAGAGAAAAATAACAAATAGAACTACTTTGTTAAATATCTCACTTTTTCATGGTATCGCTGGATAGGTAAGAAAACCTTTTGAGTGATTTGCATAGAAAAGAGAAGAATCAGCTGGTTGAAACCAAGCTAAATTCTTCTAAACAATGACTTAGACGGCAGCTCACACCTGGTATTCATTGCTGCTGTAGATCCAGAGCAAGGCCGTGGGTTCTAATAGGATTACGCTGTTCTTAAAGGCCAATGATTCTTGCCAGTTCAGGAAATACCTTTCCATGTCTCATCAATTGCTGTGTTGAATAACTTTGCTATTGTTTCTGACTAAAATACCCATAGGGAATCACAGCCTGGTTTGTATTGGAAGGGACCTTAAAGCTCATCTGATCCCAGCCCCTGCCACGGTCAGGGACACCTTCCACAGGAGCAGCTTGCTCCAGGCCCCCGAGTCCAACCTGGCCTTGAACAGTGCCAGGGATGCGGCAGCCACTGCTTCTTTTTGGGCACCCTGTGCCAGCGCTTCAGCACCCCCACAGGGAAGAGCTTCTTTCTCATACCCAACCTAAATCTTCGGTTTAAGTTTAAACCTATTACCATTTAAGAAGTTCGCGTTTTTCCCATTAAAAGCCATTTCTTGGCCTAAATTTCTGCTCAACAAAGAGCAGCTACATTGATGTTCATAGGGAATGAGCATCTCCTGTATGAAGGGTATTAATACACCTCTTTACAGCCTCTTTCCCCAGACCCCATCTCCACACCAAGCGACTCCCACAAGGTTCATACAGCACATCAGAGCACGTGTTCGTAGCGTTCACTCACCTGTCCTGGTTAACTGGGTACCAATCCTGGCGTGCAACTGCTTTACTTAACTTTAAACCGAAAGAAAAAGAACAACAACAACAAAAAAAAAACAGCCTAAAGGAGACAGGAACCTGGAATCAAACAGCTGCTGAACAGGTAAAGGCAGGGACTTTTTCTTCTTGGTTTTTGGTGCTTTTGAACAGAATCCCAGCGGTGGAGCGCGCGGTCCCTTTGCAGAGGGGCAGAGGCGCGGGGCCCCCTTCACACCACCAAAACAGCGCCGTGGACCTTAAGAAGGCGGTGGGGCGCGGGGGGAGCCGCTCCGCCCCTCCAGGTGCTGCCCGCAACCTTCCGTCGGCTCCGGAGGCCGCGCTGCCCCCCCCCGCTCCGTGCGCGCAGCCAATGGCACGGGCAGCGGTATCCGCTCCTCCCCTCGCTCCGCGGCCGTGCGCGCTGTCGGAGGGAGCGGGACCCGGGCCCTGGAAGCCCGAGGGATCGACCCGTGCCGGGGTCCGCCGGCGTCCCGCGCAGCCACGGCTTTGCCACGCCGTGACACCGTCGGGAAGCGCCGGCCTGTTGTGTTTCCATCCGCAGAGCGAGCATCTCCAGGTGGCCTCTTGCTCCCAGCGGTTGAAAGATGTGGGATGGGGCCTCCTTCCTTTTAAAGTGTTGGCAGCAAAATGGAAAGACCTCAGACAGATTTAGATGAGGTATTAGCCAGGTTATTGACTGTGAGGATGGTGAGTCACTGGCGCAGGTTGTGACAGTAAGTTTTCTAAGAGCATTAATACAGAATGTAGTTGGCCCGTTCGAAAGAGAACACTTTGTCAGCTCAAATTGCCCCATTGTTTTTCTTTTGCTTGCCTTTCCTTCTAAGAACCATCTCACTTGGCTTTTCCAGAGCTTCTAAAGAGATGGGAGATGTATTTAAGAGCTACCTCTTGAGTATACAGCGTGTTGTGAGGTTGGGAACATAACGTAATCCCTGTAAACTAGTAATTCAGGTAGCAAGACCTGCCATGGAGGTGTATCCTTCATGAAGAATTTGAATAGGAGAATGTGAAGCGCAGGGATGCTGGGTCAGCATCTTCCATACTACGGTTGTAATTCCAGCTCTAAAGGGAGCCAGTGTATAGCAAGACCTCTTGAGTCTCATTGTGTGTTACGTGCATTTCCTGGGGCTTGCTTTTTTTTCCTCTCTCTTTTAAACCTTCCTCTTTGTCCTCCTCTCCCATGGGTGCAGGGCTGGAGCATGCCCACCCACCTGGCCAGCCCTGGGCACAGCATTCCCTGAGCTAGGTCTGCCTTCAGCCTTCAAGTGCTGCTTTGGGAGAGCTCTGCAGGCCAGGCTTGGCCTGCCTGTGCTTTGCATTTAGCCAGTATCCTTCTGGATCTTTTTAATCTCCTAATCCTTATGGATCAAAATGTTTCAAGTGGTTTGCCTTTCCAGTGGAACAGGGTGTAGGTAACCAAGTAAAAACCCCATTAAAATAATTTGACTTCTTTATTTCTTTCTATAGCAATAGCAACTTACTGTTACTCTTCCACACTGTTTTCCATGTCAGGACTGCACGGGAATCCTGCTTTCCCATTCGTTTGTTGGGTGAATTGTAGATTCTAAATCCAGGCTGCTTTGGTTGTGACACAGGTCATGAGGGTTGCTGCTTGCATTTTAATGTGCTGAATTGCGCTGCGTGGCAGTGTCCATCCTGACTGCTCACAAGTATGAGTTAAGAACTCTTTTTGCCACACTTTTTAAACAGGGAGGTGAGAGTGTCAGTCTGTAAATGTCTGCTGGAATACGTCTAGAGAAAAGGAAGTCGGCGTTTTCCATTTGAGAAATACGTACTGAAGGTTATCACTATTCATTGCTTGGTTTTACTTTCTGTGTGAAACAATAAGCCAAACTCTCCATGGTTTTGCACAGTTTGAAGCCAGGGCAGTAGCTCTTTTAGATACAAATCAGTTCTTTGTTTTATTTGCTCCTGCAGAATAACAAACGCCTCTAAAGTTTACAGCTGCTACTGTGAAGGACAGATGTGGTGGGACTGGCTGTGGCGTGGACAGCTGGGCAGGAACGTAATGTTGTTCCATAATAGCCAATCATTTCAACTATCGGTTCCCTTAAACTTTCAGCACATACCCGTTAGGTGCAGAAAAACCAAACCAAACCCCAACCTGCCAACACATCATAAAGCTGCTGCTGCAAGCTCTGAAACCCTGCTGATGGAAATCTGTCAGGGGACAGAGGCTCTTCCCCGCAGTATCTGAAAGGCACATTCCACTGTTTGGCTTCCAAAGAGGAAACCTGTGTGGTCTTGAAGGCTGTCAGCTTTGACCTCTAAATTTGTCCAATAAACTGAATCAAATTATTTACTTGGTCTGCCGGTTTGAGACATCAAACGCAGCAGAGAAAAGCTCAGGGCCATGTCTCCTGAAATTGCCCACTGTAAATTCAGTCCACAAGCAGGTGGAGAATAATCACTTGAGGGTTTTCCCCCGTTTGCCTCCAAAGTTTATTTATGATTGTGAAAAATACCTTTATAAAGCAACTGCCTACATAGGAGCAAGGATTAGGTGCAGCCCTCAGACTATGCATTCTTAATGTTTCCCATCACTGAACAACGAACCACAGAGGAACGCCGTGTTTCACGTTTATTTTGCATGGTTTCTTTGACTCTAATCTGAAAGCAACCGTCCTGCACCCCTTCCCTGTGCAGCACTTACTCTCCCACATGCATAAAAGGAAAATCATCTTGTAACCTTTCTGAAGTGAAGCCAAAACCCCTTGTTTGATCATAGGGAGCCATCTTCCCCACTCCGCTCTCCTGCAGCCTCCTCGAGCAGAGCTGTGGGGAGACCTGTGGCCTTTGGGAGTCATCTGTGGTGCAGTTGTGCGCCACCCCAGCATGAGTACATGCATTTTGCAGCCAGTTAATTTCTTCAGCTGCTTCTGTCTCTGTGGAGATGGGATGTGCTGAAGCTTACCACTGTGAATAGTGAGAAATGCTTGCTGCAAAATTAAGACTTAAAGCTTGTTAGAAAGTCATTGTATTGCAGAACAGTAAAGAAAAGGAGAAAGATTGAGACTTGCTTAGGTTTCTTAGAGATTTATTCCTATACCATCGCCTAACCACTTGTTTGAGACTACAGATGTATCATTTGAGTTACTGATTCATTCATTTTAAAGCCTGCTTCGCAGGTATTCTTGCTTTCTGATGGTAGCTGCTCAGAAATACATGTTCTCATTTCCATCACAGCAATACAGGGAACGTAGTATTTCACCATTTGGATAAGTTCTGCTCATCCCTGACAAGCAAATGTCTCTGGGATGGCACCTATAGCAATTGGAATAAGATTACAGCTACTGGAACTTGCAAGGAAAAAGGCAGAACATGCCAAAATATTTCTGGGGAGCTTGACCTGATGTCATTTAGTGTAGGTGTGCATTCATTAGGTCCTTAATGGCTTGATACAGTCAAGGCTCTAATCCTGCTCCCCGTTCAGCAAGACATCTGTACAGAGGCCAGTCAACTGCCGACAGGTTCCAGGAATTTCATTGCGAACACTCTCAGCCATAATTGCTCATTTGCAACTTGCAGAGGGAAGAAAACCGATTACCCCAACCTCTTGTCATCCTCACCCCATCCAGGCTCCATGCAAGTTTCCTTTCTCCCTTTCATTTCCAAATTTAAAACAGAACGCTGCCTCTGTTCTGTTCTCATTTCCCCTTTGGCAATGGGAGTTGGCATGAACAAGCACACCTGGTTCTGCAGCGTAGTTTAGTATCTGGCTCTTCCACATTAATACGTTTGGCTCTTTCTCAGAGGCATCTGATTGAACTTCAGGATGTATCTTGGCAGTGCTCTGCATCTCTCCCGAGAGCTCAGTACTTGTGAGCCTGCAGCAGAGCAGGAGGGCTCCCAGCTCTCCCTGCTGCCCGAGCAGGAGAGCAGAACTTCTGTGCTCAGACTCTTGCAGGCTCTGGTTGTGGCAAAGTGAGTCAGTGGCTGCTCGGAGCGAAGTCTGAATGGGCAACAAGTAACTGGTGGTGTTTCCAAAGTAGAGAAGCTCCAGAAAAGGAGCCTGCTGGTGCCAGGACCAGGTAACCTGTGGATTGTGTGTTCCTGCAGAGCTCTGCGTGCAGGGGGAGAGGTCTGGCCCTGTTGCTTTCAGCAGAGCTCCTCTCAGGCTGACCCACTGGTACAAATATATGGAAGCATAACAGCACATTGGGCTTTTTATTCAGGTAGGGCTCCTGGAAAAAAAAAACACATTAAAACATTAGAATCTTTTTGTCCAAGTTTGGTTTTGCCATTTTCCCCCTCTCCTCTTTCATCACTAGAGAGGTAAAACAGTAAGTAGGAAAGGGAAAGGAAGCAAACCGTTTTCCAGGAGATTTAATTCTGTCTTCACAGCAGGGAACACTTCCATGAAAATATTGGCTTCTTTAAAAGAAGGAAGTTTAGAGGGAAAATTACTTGCACATATTTTTTTGCTCGGCTTCACTTGATTGCTTCAGAAGGTACCGTTCACTTAAGCCACCACTGAAAGGAGCCAACAAGCTCTAACCTGCTCTCTGCACTGTTACTTTCAGGTGCCATGTTTCAACAGAGTGCTCAGGGCTTATAAAAGGACGCTGGTGACACATCGCATTAGCTCTCTATTTCCCACCGTTGTTTATGGGATGGCAAACTAAGGCTGAGTGTAAGAGCATGCCTGCAGGTGCTGAGGCACTGGAAAGGACCTTTCTGCCCTTCCAGTAAAGTAAAAAAATGGAAACATAGCTGTTTTTTCCATAGTGTTTCTCATTTTGCTGTTTCAGACTTGTGCATTCTTGGACATATGAAGTATTGACCAGCTAAATCCTGATGTGTTAAACCAGGAAGAAGGAGGAAGCACAACCTTTGCCTGTAGATAAGATGGTCTCTCCTGTTGTTTCAGTAACTAGAGAAAAACCAGCCCTCAAGCAGCGTTTATGTGATGCAGGTTTGTGCTAGGGAAGAAGGGGGCTTTTGACAGGAACAACTGAAAAAGTACATAAATCTGGGAATTAACAACATGCCAAGCCTGAAGCTCAAGGACACAAAGCTCCTTGAGAAGACAATGAGGTGCCTCCGTGCCAACGTTCTCATCTCTCACTAGGTGATGTGCTGGTGTGTATTAATTCCTGTGTAAGAGCTGTGTTCTCTGCCAGCATAGCTGCACCCATCCGAGAGCTGTGCAGGGGCCAAAGCTGCAGCATGGCCATGTTCAGTTATACCCTTGCTTTGGGGAGAGGAGAGTTGGCAGCTGCTGCCCCATCTCTGCTGAAGCTCTCCAGGGGGCCTCTTGTATGGGAAAAGCTTAAATAACCCACCAGTCAAGTAATTAAAGATTGATTATACTTAGTAAGACAGTATCCCAAGGCTCTAAAGGTAGCAGGCCCTTTCTTCTCTGCCTTTGAAGATCGGACAAAATAGCCATGGTTTAGTTGCTGGAAGGTTACTTGCATTTTCTATGTCTGCAAGAGGTCGAAACCTGGAATTGGTGCCAATTCTTGCATTTCTACTTTAGAACATAACTGTACCCTGTGAAGTTTTTGCTTTGTCTTTAGATCTGTGGGTGAAATCATCAGCATTAGAAGATGAATGTGAGCTTTGGCTGTCAGTTTATCTCTTCCTGCGTTTGTTACAGTTCTGCAATAACGTGTTGCTCCCTGGCTGATATTTGGGAGTCAGCCTAAAAACCAAATTGCCTTATGCACAGTTGAGTGGATCAGTGTGTGTCTGTGTGTGACAACTTCCTGAGCCACACGTGGGTAACTGATGAGACCAACAACGCTCACATAGCTCAGACTTGTTGCTCGCAGGGAGTTTCAGCTGCCAAGTCAAGTCTAAAGCTCATGGAACGGGGTCTGTAGTCACAGGTCACCTCGGGATGAAAAGTCTCTGTGCACGCTTGGGGCTGCACGCTTGAGTTGGTAGCAAGAAGGCCAAATGCATCACCCTGCTGGCAAGACTAATGCAACAGTGATTTAAAAATAAACCTTTTAAGCTGATATATGTGGCCTAAAGCCACATAAGGCAAGAGAAAAAGTCTTTGCACCTACCCTCGTAGGGAAAACAATCATTGTTTTGACTTGTCTGTGAATTTTAGTGCCTTAGTGCCCTTTGAAAGCCAAGCATTTGGCATTGCTGTAGCTTATGGATCGATGGAGGTCTCTACCCCTCCATACACAGAGGCATTTGCAGAGCCCTGTGTTCCCAGGCTGCAGTCTTGCTGCGTGCTCCTACTGAATGAAGTAACTGAATCACAGATACAGATACATGTCTGTAGAGATCTGTGTTATTTATACTACAAAAATGCACAGAGAAACAGCACAGGGTGGGAACTTAAATTACACAGAAACCTATTTCCTGGAAAATACGGAGGCAGTTTTCCTCCTTCTGTAGTTTAACGCAACGCTCCGAAGTTACATTCCACAATAACAGGCATGTTAAAGAATAACTCTTGGGGTTGGGAGGGACAGATGATAACTCGTTTTCCAAGGAATCTCTGGACCACAGGCATGATTTGTTTTTAAACAAGGAGAGCCATAAGCAATAAAGCCAAGCCTCTTTGAAAGCACTATGGGCATACATGTGTAGCTGCATGAACTGTAAGTCAGCAGGATGTCTGAGGAAGAGAAATAAATTCTATTGCTGTAAACCTACTATAATAGGAGACCTGGGTTCAAACATGACACAAAGCCCCCACCTTCAGCAAGGAGTCAGTATCTTGGTTGTTATAGCCAAATGAAATGCGCTGCCTGCTCTTTCAGGAAGGTTTTTCTGAGGGTTGCTGGGTTTTGGTTTCATTCCTCAAACAGGCCATTCCTGGGAGGAATGTCAGCGTGCAAACAGACAAGGAGAAGACTCGATTTCACCACTGAGGAAGCAGAGCAGCACGAGGGCAGGTTTGCAGCTGGCATGGTGATGCTTGGGGGTGACGGCACGTTGGTACTCTGGGTGTTGCATTGCGCGAGGCTGATTTTATAGTTTCAGAAGCAGCTCGGTCTAACTTCTGCCATCTTCACACTTAGGGCATGGATGGGAATGGTACTGGCAGGTCTGCATTCTTTGCAGATAGCTTTCTCCCAGTTTTCTTGCAGTTTGTCTGTTTGTGGTTCCAGCCAGGGGAGGTTTTGTTTCCTGCAGTGTGGCGCTTTTGCTACCTTAAGCGTGTGCCAGCATGTTCCTCTTCAAGAGGAATGCAGGGAGTCATGCACCATGGCTGTGCCCTTTCTAAATAATGGATTTGGGCACAAACATCTTTCAGACTCCTAATCCTGGGTTTGCACAGGCTTGGGGCAGGGGGATCATAAGCTTTGCTCTGCCGCTGTATACAAAGGGGTATGCAGTCTTCAGTGGAAAAACTACCTGCACCGGTGAAGAGTCTTTGTGTCTCTGTAAGAAACAGTAATTAGATAAAGCAGTGATATACAGGACTTAGTTTTCTGGGAAGCTTCATGTTTGATGTGAAATGGTGTGCGTGGCTGCCGTGTGATTATGCAGTTGCTGCTGGGAGTACATACATGTTCACAGAGCAAAACCCCCAGCAGTTGTTCTGACTCCATCCTTATAAAACTGCAAGTTCTGACAAAGCTGCTTTTCAGAATGTAGCGCTGAAAAATGTGGGTTTAGTTTGGATAAGTATCCTTGGCTTCTGGAGGCTTTTCCACTGTGTTCTGGCCTTTTCTGCTATTTTTTCTCAGTCTCTTTACTGATAACATTAAGAAGTTAGGGTGTGATTTTCTTATGAGTTGGCTGAAACTGTAACTACTGAGAAACATGTTTTCTGCTTTGGGATCTTTCTCATTTTTACTGGCTTAGAAGCAGGAAACAGCTCCTGTACGTTCTTGCAGCCGTTGGCTGTGCATCTGATTGTGATTGCGTGCTGGGGGAAAAGCCTCTCTGTGGGTTTGACATGAGTAATTAAGAGAGGTCCTTGGAGAAGTGACTGTGTTGAGGACAGGCTTAGCAACACAGGTCCTTATTTGATCCACTCCCCCCATTAGCCCTTTCCTCAGGACCTTGGTGCCCATCCCTGCCCAGCTTGCTCTGTGGGATGCTCCTGTGTTTCCTGGTGGGTCAGACACAGACCTTCCTATGAGCCGGCTGCTCGGAGCTGTTCCAGCATGCCAAGCTGCAAGGCTTTGTCAACTCATTCCTGGCCTTTTGTCTGCAGCTCAGAGTGCAGTTTGTGAGTAACCTGAGCCCTTCCCTTTCCCCGACATGAAGGTACATGCTAGCTTATCTGAGCAGCAATTCCAGGCTGGGCCAAGGGCACGCCTTTGGGAACACTCCTGTCTTTATCCTTATTCAGCTTTGCGTTGTCTCGACTTGCTCCACGATGCTCTCTAGGCTACAGTGCATCTGCGAGCGAGCCCTACGTGTGAGCTCTCCGTGCTTGGTAATGCCCCTTCAGATCTGCAGAAAGCAACTTCCCTGTGAGGGTGCTGAGGCGCTGGCACAGGGTGCCCAGAGGAGCTGTGGCTGCCCCATCCCTGCAGTGCTCAAGGCCAGGTTAGACACAGGGGCTGGAGCATCCTGCTCCAGTGGAAGGTGTCCCTGCCCGTGGCAGGGGTTGGAGCTGGAGGAGCTTTGAGGTCTCTTCCAACCCAAACCAGTCAGGGATTCTGTGACTTAACATCTGAGGGTAGCCACCTTTGGTCAGTTGGTGTGCCATGTATGGCTGCTTCTGAAAAGCTGGGACAGTCCAGACATGCTGTGGATAACGTACTCATGTGGACGGATCCTGGCTTTACCTGGAGAAATGGAACACTCAGATATATTTTAAATGTAACACCCAGATTTTTTCTATATGGGGTTTCAGTGAGTAACTTCTAATTTGAGGCTGTGTTCTCCTGGCCAAGCTCAGTACTTGTACTGTGGAGGAGCGTACCCATGAAGCCTGTTTAACACCTGAAATTTAACACAGGAGTTCAAAGCTTGCTGCTTTTAAGGGAAAGGCAATAGTTTCCATTTCTGTGTCTGTAAGTGACATCTCTAAAGGCAAACTGACTTTCTTTGGGGGGCTCAAAGGGAGGCCGCATGCAAACCCTGTACTGGATCCCACCTGAGAACACAAGGAAGAGGTGAAGCGCAGCCGGAGGCTGTGCTATAGGGTGAAAGGCAGCGCGGTTCAGGAGGGGCTTGGGGTGAACTCTCGAGCTGGGGCTGTCAGAGGGGCCCCTGCAGCTCGCTCCTGTCCTCCTGCGTGTGGGAACGATTGAACCTTTCTGTTCAGAACATATATTAAAATAAGAGATGGATCATTTTAGTCATTCTGCATAATAGCTGATGTTCTGATCTTTATGTAGATTGGGGGGAAGAGGGGAGTATTCATATGTGTGGCTTTAGTTGAGCAGGAGATGAAAGGATTCAGAGAAGTATTTAAAGCATAAGCCTCAGCTTTGCTGGAAGTCACAGGGACTGTGGCCCAGCCAACACTAATAATACTAATTGGATGATTTGGGTTAGAAGGGTGATGTTTTCACCAGGGCAGCTCCTCAGACACAGCCCCACAGGAGGGGAGTTGTGCTCCTACCTCATGCCACAGGAGCTCTGGGTTGACGAAAATGAGTTGCGATAGAAATAGCATCTCTGTAGCTCCAAACCTGCACGTGCATGGGCTTCACTGGTTTCAGACGGGGGTAACTGGGGCAATAAAGCAGCTCTGTTGGCAAGGTCTTCAAGTGAGTGAAGTTGTGTACCTCTTAGAGTGCTTTGCTCTCCGGTCAGGACTGGGACAGCCTGTGTGTGTTAGTAACTGCCGAAGTGCTGATGTGCTGCTGGGGCTTGTGGCTCCCATTTTAGCTTTTCCCCATGTCTTCTGTCTCTCCCAGTGTGGGATGCATAGCTTCAGGGCCTATTTGCTCCATGCACAATTTCTACCTCAGTAACTTTGACCGCGCCTTGGGGAAAAAGAATGAAGAACTTCGAGGCAGTGCCTGCAAATGATGGGCTCTTATTGCCTTCCAGCATCACACAGGCAACAGACGTAAAATGGATGCTATGGACTAATATTCTTCTCTTGTATTATTTACTGTTGCAGTGTGTATTCCCCTGCCTGCGGTGACATCTCAGCTCTGGGGTTTTGATGATGACAATTATAATGAGACAAAGGAAGAGCAGCAGCTCAAGTGTGATTTGGATCCCTTTGCCTTTACAAAAAGAGGAAGATTTTCCTAACTCTCAGCAGAATCCCACCACGTGAGACCACGTTTTCCATTCTGTCTGTTTGCAGAGCTGATATGCAGGGGCTTTATGCAGAATCCCAGTATGTCGTTGTGCTCTTAATGGCTGAGGCTTAGCTTGCCTTCCCTGATGCTAGCTTGTATTTTCATGTTCTGAGAGGGCATTTTTTGATGTGTAAGAAATGAATGTTAAATGTAAGCATAGAAGCTGCTTTAGGGAATCTGTCTCATTCAGCCAAGAATGAAGCTGTTCCACAGTTAGAAAGTCAGTGCTAAACTTTGCACCAGCAGCCGTAAAGATGCAAGTGATTTACCTTGGCTCGATGGACAGGAGGTAATTTTGCAGTATTATAGATATTCCAGAAAAAAAACAAGATCATTCCCCTCCATCCCATTGAGAAAAATGCAGGGTTCTTCCTTTGCCCCTCCAAAGCTCAGCACCTGGGAGCTGAGTTTAAAAGCTACTAAGAGAATTCACACCCGAAGCCTGGTCCCTTCATATCAGCTCTGATACTCTGATAAGGGAGTTCTGCTATGAATTGGAACTCTTGGGTGCTTTGTCTCCTTTTCCTGCCTAAGGTTGCTTATGCAGCTCTTAAAGAATAGCGCAGGACTGAGGAGCAAGGTTTGCTCCTTCTACATCCTGGCCGTGCTCCCAGCAGCCTGCCCACGTGTGCCGGGCTGTATCCTGATCAACTGGGAATGCTCTGCCTGTGCTGTGCCAGGGGACGTGCCCTGGGACCACGCGCTGTGCTGGAAGATAACCTGCTTTTAAGGATGTCCTGAGGGCACCTCTTGGAAAACTCAGTGGCAGTCTACATGATGTGACTGTAAGAGACTGTTGTGACAGGATGAGCGCAAGTCATCTCCTTGTCTGTGTGTGCCAGGGCTGGCGTGGCTGCAGAGTTCTGTGTGACACCATTCTGCCCTTTTTAAGCTCCTTTTCTCTGGCTACGTTTTGAGGGAGTTAGTGCAGATCTTTACCAGAACAAGGCAGTGGAAAGTCAAGCTGAACCTCTGCAAGTGTTTCCATACCCTGCCTCTGCCTGAGGCTTTTCATGGCTGAACGTGGCCTTAGCGGGGAGTATGTCAAGAAATCTCTTCAGTGGACACTGGAGAAAGTCAGGGCAGGATGTCATCCCTGCTGGGGACTGTTGGGCTCTTGGCAAAGGCTTAGACCTGATCAAGGAGGACGTTTGTGGCAGCACCTGGCTGTGTGCCCTCCCTGGGTCACACCATGTTACCCACGAGCTCTTGGGTGGAGCAGTGGCTCTGCTGCTGCTCATCTCATCTGACTTGAGCAAGCGACGTTCTTGCATCAGGAGGTGTCTCCCTGTCTGTCTGCTGGGCTGAGGTATCAAACCTCCTTAGCACCACAGCAGATAGACCAGGCAGTCCGTTACTTGTCCCCAAGCCAGGCCGGTGACTTGAGGAGATCTGCTGTACAGAGGTATTCACAGGTGACCTGACGGGGTCCTTGCCTGGTCCTTGCCTTCAGTACAGCATCTGCCACGATTTCACGAACTTCCCCTTTTCAGACAAAGCTGAATGCAAGTGCTGCAGGTCTACGACTCGCACTTTGCACCAACTGTCCCTCACCAGGCATCCAGCAACGCTCAATACCACAGCTAAATCCTCATCTGCTTTGAATTTGTTTCTTTTTTATCTAGGCAGCGAACATGAAGCAACTTGCTTCATCAATGTATTGCTTGGGAATGACTGTAGCGGAGGCATCAAGCAGCCAGGGGAGTTTGACATCAGTCACTGTCTTACAGGTATATTCAGTTTCTCAATCACATGCAAACTGTTCTTTGTCTGTACTTGCAGAGCCTTACAAAGCTACTGACTTTGAGAAGATGGTATTCCTGCCTGCTGCAAAGCAACCTGGCTGGGTCCCACGTTGCTTATTTGTAGTTTTTCACTCCGTGCATCACTGTATTTGCCTACAAGCGTGCAGTGAGCTGTAAGCTGCTCTGCTTTCAGGGCTACGTATCCACGGTGGCAGCCCCGAGGTGGTGGAGCAGAATTTGCCATCATCTGCCTGGGCTCAGGCTGTTTTCCAAAGACAGAGCAGAGCTCAACATGCACAAGCCTTGCACTCAGCTCTTGGCCGCGTCACGGTAGGGCTGTACATGATGTGTAGGTAATGCATTGCAGATAAGCAGCAAGTCTTCCTTAGGGGGCTGCCCGTGCCTGGCCTTGTTTACTGTCTGGTGACTCTGTGAGTTGTGGAGGAGCAGTGATATGGCCTCATCTTTGCTCTGTGTCTGTTGCAGGAAGTGTCTGGTGAGGGAATAAGAGATACTGATATTTGTGTGTTTGCTGTTTGTTTATTCCTGTTACTGGTTTACAGAGCTATGGAATGCCATGTACAAAACCATCCGTTATATGCAGATGTCCTTGGAGGTAGTGGGCAGCCAAGCAGGTTTCTAAGGCTAAGGGCAGGTACACAGACCTGAGGGAAACAATCCTTTTAGTTTTGCATATACCCAAATACATAAATGAAGCATTGGTCCAGTAGATGTTAGCAAAGGAATAAAAATCAGTACTTAAAACCCTACCAGGCAAAAACCAGATCAGTACCTTCAGGTTTAGAGATGTACTTAAAAAAACCCCAAACCCTGATGGAGATTATCATCCATTACCCCAAACTCAGCATGATCTGTAGGGCAATAGGAGGTTGTCAGGAGGTCTGTTTTTCCTCTCAAGTTCTATGAGAAGAGAATATTTTAAGGGGCTCATGCTCATTTGTATTTTAAAGCTTCCTATTCTGAAGTGCAAGACCAGGGGCTACATCTTCAGCTGACATAAATCTGCCTGGCTGCATGGAGCTAAACTGATTTACGCTGGCTGAAGATCTGGCCCTGGATGTAAGAAATGGAAGCAGGTGGATGTAATCTCTCTAAATTTCCACTCAAGCTGCACCCGCCTGGAGCACCAGGAATTGAACAGCACTTTCCCTACGAGTAAAAAAGTTATTAGCTTCATATTTGTGTTAGTGCTTCACTGCCCTCCCTCTTGACGCGATCATCACATGTAGCCACGGGCTGTCTCTGGCGGTGACTCTGTCTCTCCAATAAAATTAAAAATCACTTTTGTTTCATATCTTTTTAATAAGACGTGTCCTTTTTAATAAGGGCCTCTGCTCCTTAATGGGTGATGCGCTGATGAACAGCAGGCTCGGAGATTATTGTGTTTCCCTGATTGGAATTCCTCTTTCTGCATTTCAGCTGGAACAATAAAGCAAAGTAAAAAAACCCCAAAGACTCTGCACTTGCAGCACAAACACAGTTTTGCCACCACCTCTGGGTTGAAACTGATGCCCAGTGGAAGTGGATGCAGTTAGGTGTGAGGAGTAGATTTCGTTCTTGAAGGAGCAGTATAGGAAAGAAGAGAGGCACAGGTTTGGTCGAGGACCACAACTTTCCTCAAAGTTAATGGCATTGTGAGAGCTGAGCGTCTCCCTCATCACAAACAATTAATGCCTTTAGTGGATGTGCTCATAAAGGCAATAAGGACAAGGCACAAGGATGTGCAGGAGAGAAGGAAATATTTCAGTGGCTGCTGGCTGTGTGCACAGAAATACCTGCTGCTTACCGCCACTCACTTTTGGGTTGTGGGGTAAATGAAGTCTGTGCTGTTTTCTTAAGTGTGTTTTCTTTCTTGTTCAGAAGTCTTTCACCTGCAGTAAAGTGCTAATCCTGCAGCAAAATCAGAGCAAGCCCTTGTTTGGACAGTTGCATGATTTAGCTGTTGCACTACAGCTGATGCTGCTCCAGCACTTGTAATGCTGGCTGCTGGTTGATGGTGCTTTATATCCCAACTGTGGGCCACAACTTTGGGGTGCAGATGGCCCCCAAGGGGTCCAGAGTGGCAGGACACCAGGATCATGAAGAAGCATGGGCCATGTGCTGCCTTTAATATCTTGGCTGCCTGCATAAGATTTCACTAAATTTCATACATTTCCCTTTTAAAAAGAAACAAAATCAAAGAACATTTCAAAAGAAAGTTATTTTCAAATGATTTTATTTTGAAGTCAATTAATTTGATTTTGAAAGCCTCATCCAGATTTTTTTCCAGGTTTCTATTTGATTTTCTTACAAAATGAGTTCAGTGATGTTGAAATGACTTTGCAAATGTTTTGATGCTGTTAAATGATTCTGGGAACATTTGGTTTAAATTACACATAAGTAAATAGACTGTAAATAGCCCCAGAAAAAAAAAAAAAGACAAAGGTTAAATTCCAGGAATTTGCTGAGTATTAATTTTACTCAAATAATTTATGCAGATTTCCTGCCTCTGAATCGTTTCAAGTTTGCAGAAATCAAGCAAAACCAAATGTCTCTATGTTTAGCTTCTTATATCGATTCATTTATTCCTGGGGTCATTTCAAACGCAGACCTGAAGTAACTTTCTAAGCCAGGGTTTTTGTTCTCAGCAGTGAACTAGCAGGACAGTTAACCGTGAGGAGCTCAGGCGCCTTTGGAAACAGCATGTTTATATCCTGCCCTGTAATGTCTGTAATCGGGATGCCTGGAGAATGACACTTTAGGGTAGTGAGCATCCCCCTGCCTGGAGGAGGGTATTCAGAGACCCATGGGCTGTATTGGGCTGGGGTGGTGTGACATGCTCAAGGAATGTGTATCCTACTCTGGATGGGCTGAAGGGGATGTAGGTGAAAATAAGCATCCCATTAATAATAGGGAATAGAGCCAAAGGGACCCTCAGCCTTAGTAAATCACAAACCAAAATATGGCAATAAGAAAGACTGGACTTGGGCATACGTGGCTGTTCCAAGCTTTCCTTCCCAAAGCTCTTGGTTTCAGAGCAGCTCACCAGGAGATGCACAGCGTTAGGGCAGGGATTCTGCTTCTTACCCACTGTGGGGGATAGATTTAGTCACTGTCAGATGCTGTCTGAGTGCAGGTCACCCCAGAGCCTGGTTCTCTTTCCATTTACATGGGTGTAACATGAGGTATCTCAGAGAACACAGTACTGGTAGCAGTGTTGAGTTTCTCTCATGTTTGGGTGTATGTTCCCCTTGTCTGTTGTCTTCCTGCTCTTCAGGGGGAACAAGAGCAATGGGGCAGAGTGGAAGGATTTCTGCAGGTTTTTGATTTCTTAATCCTCTAAATTAGACATTATTTTCTTTAAACTGTACTGAGAAGGCTGTGTCTGATGCACCTCTGCTAAATAAAGGAGACAGGGCAAAGCCTGAGAGCACTGTCACCCTTATCCCTTCAGGACAGTGTCATTGCCCATCTGCAGGGGGGATAATTTAGTTCAGAGCCACCCAACATCCCCCAGGCTTTGGGTTGGGAGGCTCTTGAACCCTTCCAAAAGTAAGCTCTCTGCCACCCCTTCTCCTCCAGCTCAGAGCAGCCTGGAAGTGATAAACCCTTCCTTTAATTAAACCAGAACCTCCAGCTCTGCCGCTATTCGTGTGCTGTGGTTTCTGGGGTTTTCCAGTGCAGAAGCTATAACTGTGGGCTATGTTTTCAGGGATGGCAGAACGGAGGCGATACAGTTGCAGGCTTTTTGCATACTTCTAATCCTTAGGCTTTTCTGCTGCACAAGTTACAACAATGCCAGGCTCTTCTCTGCCCAAATCCACCCTAGGAGCTGCTGAGCTAGAGGGATGGTGCTGGCGCAGCAAGGATGCTGGGGCTCCAGCCAGCGTCTGCTTCCCTGGTGCTATTTACTGTCCTTACAGAAGTGCTCAGCTGCCTCAAAATCCAGCTGTGCACAAGCAAAGTTCAAACAGAAAAGGATCAAAAGCGGCTGGCAGTGACTTCAACAGATTGTCTTTTGCTTATCAGCTCCCTATAGCAAATTTGGTAGCGCTTAAAAACTGATTGTGGCAGCGCTTCCCCGGTTAATTCAAACCAGATCCGGTACAGTTAGTGTTGACCCATCACACGTTGGAGGTTATTGCCTTCTGATGCCTATCCTGCACCCAAATCTTAGATCTGAAAAGTCTGGGCGAGTCAGACTGGTCCAGGCTTTACAGCGCTCGCTCCTTCTTTGTTCCAGGCACGCATGCTCATTATGTATGAGCAGATGAAGCACCTGAGCATTGGGCTCTGTTGGGACACAAATGTGAAAACCCAGGTTAAGGGTGGCTGTGCTGCAGCACAGCAATGTGGGGGCAGCTCCCTATGCAGCCGAGGCAGAGCGTTTACTCTGCGTGTGCATATGATCCTAAACCAGCTCTTGCCAATGACCAAGCTCTGAAACAAACGTTGCTGTTTTGAAAGGATTAGTGTCAGGCTTCCCAGGGCATTGCGAGAGGTGGAAGGTTGTTTTGCGTGTTCTCGTGTCCAGGTGAAAACTGTATTGTCTTATTTAAGCCTCATGGCCTTGGTGGGCTTGGGCTGCAGGCAGGACTTGCTGCCAGAATGAGCTGTACCCAAGGGGTGTTCAGCAGGTCTCTGTGAACAGCACTTGCTGGGAGAGCTGGGCAGTAGATGCTCGCTTCAGCCCTGGCTTGCAGGGTTGCCAGCTCATCTCTGCAGCTGGGTGTCACTGGAGCCTCTGCTCAGTTTTAGGATGCTAATTTGTGTGCAAGCTTAAAATGTTACTGGCATTTGTTTTCCAGAGGAGCCTATGGTCTGTCTGTGGCTTTTCGTGTTCTTCCTCCCAGTGTGTGTCTGTGTTGGAGCAGGGATGGAGAGGAGCGGATTCCAGGTGTGTGAGCCATGCAGTGTTCACTGGTTGAGGTTCAGAAATTCCTCCCCTGGGGTGGAGGGGGAAGTTAGAGGGAGGAGAAGAAGAGAAATGAGAAAACGTAAGCTCCACCACCTGCCATGTAATGATCGGTTCTGGAGATAAGGCTGTTTTAAGGTGCATTCCAGACATCTGGGTCCTGCCCAGACACAGCACAAAAGAAAAGGGAGGCTTAAACCAACAGCCAGCTCCTCCTTCCCCCGGATCAGGTGTGCACACACTAAAGAGAACAGCAAACCCTAATAAAAATCTCTCTCCTTGCTGATGTTTTCTTACAGTTTCAATTCAAAGCCCCCTTTAAGCACACATGCACATACAGCCCCTCTCATCAAGCTGACGCCTGTCACTGGGGGTTGAATGCAGGGGATCCAAAGCCAATCTAAGTATAATATGACCCTGGAAAAGCTGCTGGCAAGTGCTGCATGAGGGCTGGAGAATGCCCCATCCCCTTCAGTGGGGGTTGCAAGGAGACTTGTCTTGCTTAGAAAACAAAATGAAAGACAATTACCCATTTCTCCCTTGAAATGGGAAGATTCCCTACAGCGATCATGGATGCATGTCTCAAAATTAAAGTGGGATTAGACTTTAATGTTATGCCTCATGCAGCAATTATGGAAACACAGGGCTGATCCTGCTCTGTGCTGCTGAGGCTCTTTGGTGGTTGCGTGAGGTTGCAGTTTCCCAACTCGGAGCAGAGGTATGAGCTGTAAAGTTGGGAACATGGTAAGAACAGCAAGGTCTTTATGAGGCAGTGCTAACCTCTCTGTTATGAGTCTCCCCCTGGGTTATCTCTGTGCTCCTCTGACTGAACCATTCATGATGGAGACAAGAATAAGGCCTTTATGTTTTTTGGAGGTGCTGCTGGTGTCGCTATAAACTGACATCCTGGGGGTATGTGGCTTGTCTGTCTGGGTGACAAGGCTCAGAGAAAGCTGCTAATTCACTGGGATTTGCCCTAGAGAAAACTGCAGAAAGAACAACGCGTAATTGTAACAGCATCTTAGGAAAATGCCAATGTGATAAAAGTGGAATCACCCAGTAAAAATGTGCCGTAAAACTCCCAAATTTCTGCCTCGCTTGTCATGCTGCTTCTAAGCAAATTTGCTCTCTGTTGGACTGTAAAAATCAAGTGGTAGACACTGGCTTTTGATGCAAAAATAGGAACATAACTCTGGAAGGCAGAAGCTTCATCTGGAATCTCAGAGAAGTTGGGTTTGGGGGTGGTTTCTTTTGGAAGGGCAGTTATTTTTGGAAAGTATGAGAGTTACTGCTTGTATCCCTTTCAGTCTTCTCTCAAATGAATATGGGTATGAACTTTAATAAGTGCAACAGCAACAACTTGTAGGATCATGCACTGTGCTTACGCAAGCGCTGAAACACACGAGAGGAAAAGCATTGAAACAGCCCTGCGATCTCATTTCTCTTTCTCATCGGAGTTATGGAGAATGTGCTGTGGGTAATCACAGCAGAAAATGCATCATTATTTTTAATCAATGTATTCTTCTTTTCTTGTGGGCCTCATCAAAGTTTGACTTGGGTCAGAGGCAGTGTTGATGTACAAAGGTATTTTGGCACTTTTGAGCGGGTGGTTTTAGAGAGTCTTTAAAATATAGATGCAGATCAATTCAGAACGGGCTGAAACCCGCAGAAGGGTTAGACCTTCTTTGTCAGGCATTTCCCAGATTTTAGCTTCCTTATCTCAATGCACTGTACAACGTTCTGCCCATTTAGTCCATTGCTATTCAACTCACAGAACTTTGCTGATAATTACTTTGCCCCATCTAATTCCTTAAGGTCCCAAAATGCAAAACAATTCTTCACAAGGCAGAGATTGCTTTTGACAAGCTTTAACAGAGGGCAGGAGGCATTAAAATGATGTGATCTCAGGAAGGGTTTCACTGCTGAGCCATTTTCTGCAGGGCTTCATTTAGCAGAAAGCAGATTCTATGATTCTGTATGGAGCGATTGCGTGGAAGAGAGGACTTGAGTTTCTCCTTGCTTGTGCCAAAGCCTCCAACAAATTACCTCCAGCATCAATGGGGCAAAGTCATGGAGGATGCCAAGTGTTGTTATCACACAACCCCTGCGATCCGAGGATGCTGCTGGAAGAGCTGTATCCTGATGTCATGAGAAGACATTTCTCAGCTTGCATGTTTTCTTCTCATCACTGGGGCAGGAATTGCACCCATTTTCACCAGTGACAAAGCTCATGTTCACTCCTGTTGTACTGACCTGCTTCAGTTCTCTTATTTTCCATTCTCTTATCTACCAAACTGATAACATGGCTTTTTCCAAGTGCAAAACTTCTCTAGTTTCACTGAAAGGAATTTCTTCTGTGTGAGAAATGGAAGAGAAAGCTCAGGTACCAGTCTGTACTGATGGCATGGCACGGCTTGTAAAAACCAATGGGTTTTTCTCCTCCTACATGGGGCAGCATTATGGATAAAGGTAAGAGGATGTTGATGCCATTGCACTTCATGGACATGCCACTGTGCAGATGTGATGCCAGGCTGTGAGGCCCATGTGTCTGCAGGAACTGGAAGGAGTACAGGGGATTTGCCTGGAGGGTTATGTACATTCTACTTGCTCTGACAAGCTCTGTGCCGCACCAGGGCTGTACTGTGGGGCACATACTGTAACGAGAGATCACTTGCTACCATGAGTAGTGTGCAGAGTAAACCAAGTGGATGACTGGACGACCCCACAAACCTCTGCAGAGTGTGGGGAAGGTGGCTCCAAGAGCTTCCTTTTCCCTTGGAAATGCAGAGCAGGGGCAGGGCCCAAGGGAGTGGAACAGCCTGGGTTTAAGAGGCAAGTTATGTGGGTATGAATTAATGTTGTGACCACATTTGTCAGGAGCCAGAGGTGAGAAGGGAGAGGACACATCCTGGGAAGCTTGAACCAGTGCTGCACGTTCCCTGAACCTGTCCTGAGGATCAGTGCGCCCAAGAGGAGCTTTGAGGCATGCTGAGCCAGTGCTCTGGGGCACGCTGCGTTGTCTTGTTCACATGGTGCAGAAAAGGGCTGGTCTCCAGCTCCTTCAGTCCTCTGAGACTGTGGGAACCTTCATTTGTTCCTGCAGAAAGGAGTCTCAATATTTTATGACCAAAGCAGTTTAGCACAGGACTTTGGTGAATATCAGCATAATTTAACTGTGATTTAACGGAACCTTTCATTGACTTTCTAAATTATGCCTCACCATCACCTACCCTATGGGTTTTCTTGCTTTTCATCTTGCAAATCCCATTACTTATTAATTTCCCCATAATACATAATAGAGGCAGAAAAGCATATAGCATCCCATTCAGCAATGATTTACAAGTCTCTTAGTTCTGAGGCAACGTAAGAAAGAGCAGACATTTTATGAGTTTCCTCTGTGCATGTTTTCTTTGGGAAAATGTATCAAGCAATGCATATGAACCTGAGGCTGCTTTGGACATGATCTCATACCTACAGCTCTTGCAGCTTTACAGAAGGTGTGATCTGAAGAAGATTACAGAAGCACAGTCAGGGCAGAATTAGTAAGAAGATGGTGAGCAAGATTTACCTCATTCTCATTATGGTAATGGATGTAATATCCATGGAAATGCTGCTGGGCTTTGCTTGGAGAGGAAGAATTGCAGGCAAAGAACAAATACACAACCCAGGTTCTTTACCCACATTCCCAATCAGCCTTTTGCTGGCATGTTAATCTTTCTGCAGGGGGCCCATGAGAAACTTTGATTCCCTTGGCGTTTGGAGCAAACGACTAGCGCATGCCATGTATCAGAGGGGCTCATTTAGGAATGAAGAAACTATTACTCATCCTGCTCTGGCGTGAATGAGCAGCTGGCAGCATATCCTAAAATTCTGTGAAGACAACGGGAGGTGAAGGGAAAAAAGACGATGTAGCTCCAGTGCACCTCTTGTCAGCTCAGCAGGCAGTGTATGAGGTAGCGCAAGGACAGATCTACTGAACTGAGCCGTTACATGCCCGCTTTCTGTTGCTGTCCATCTCCTCTTGCCAGCTTTTTTCCAGTACAGGCTGGGGATCCTAACAGAGTACATGAAGCCAAATCCACCCAGTTAAGTCTGCACTGAGTTGTTCCTAGGAGTTGTGGTCTGGAAGTCTGCAGGCTGCTGTAGTTCAGGGAGACGGCCCTCCCGGGTGATGCTCTGGTCTCGCTGGACCTGTGATTAATCAGATTTCCAATGTGTGTTTAGACCCCTTATGGTATAGATAATGTACTGGAAGAGGGAGTGTGCTGTGTTCCCTGGAACAGGCAGGGTGAAGCATCAGGATAATGAGGTGCTTATTAACAGTTTTTTGAGGGGCAGCCCACATCCAGGGCAGTAGCTGATTAAATATTGAGCAAAGTTTCTCACAGCAGCGGAGCAGAGGGGCTGGAAGCACAGGGGAGGAAATAAAGGCTCATTTTATCTTGTCATGGTTCCATTCCATGATCATTTCCAAATACTGCATTGTCTCCTCCGCTTCCTTATCTGTGCGCAAAGGTGAAGCTTAGACTGAGCAAACCGTTGCATGGGCGCGTTGTCCTTTCTCCTACAAATGAATACCTGAAGTTAATGCGACCACTGCTGGAAGCTGAGCTTACTGAGGGGGCCAGGACCCTGTCCCACCTTGGTGTCCTGTGAAGGCTCTGGTTTGCTCCTCCGCAGCATTCACCTTCACTGAACATCGAAACACACTGCAGTGCTCCTCCGGGATTACTGAGGAGACCTGGCCACACACAAAGGGCCGGGCTGGGGCCAGGTTAGCAGCACATGTGTATTTTGTTCCCTTCTGCAAAGCAGCGGCGTTGGAAGCGCCGTGCGGGCGCTGGAATGTTCCCGGGGCTGCAGGGACTTGCCTTCGCCGCAGGAATGCTCGCAAGACGCAGCACGCTGCCCTGGCCACCGTCTGCATTCATCCCCCTCGGGGGGCAGGCAGCTGCTGATGCTGCTCTCCAAATGCGATGTGACATTTTTCTCATTATCATTATTATTTCACTGGCCTTCTTTTCTCTCTGCTGTAGCTTTGCTTTGTTCCCCCCTCCCCTTCCCTACATCAGGCTTCCTGAAATGGGCATTCCTACGGGCAAAAGCATATTGTCAAAACAACCCCAGAGTTGTATTTTTTCTTGTTTCCTCATCGTGGCAAACCCTTCTTTTACAAAGGAGTCCTTTTTTCCTGTTCTTTGCCCCTAGGTATTCTGTAGAATTGATTTCTCCTCTCGTTTTACAGATGAGATATTCCAGGGACAATCGAACTAATATTAGTTCTGTCAGACTTAATCTGGGATACATTAATCTGGGATATAGGGGGGAATCAGATCCAGAAAATCTTGGTGTCCCTTTTTATTGGAGAGCTAATAAAATAGAAGGATGATGACTGGCTATGAAACTTAAGCAACCAGGAACAGGAAATATATTGTATTCAGTAGTTGGGCTAAAGCTTGATTTCCCGGTGATTTCAAGGAGTATAATCAAAAAGAGAGATGAAACAACATTGACTGATTTTCTTTGTATTTTTCTGAACTGAATGAACAGGCTTAGGTTTTCTTTGGGAGGGCTCTATCTCTGTCCTTATCATGGGCATATATATATTTCCTCATCTAAAACTAGGCATTAAGTCAGGAGAAGTCTGATCTTAAGCCCCTTCACTGAGGTCTCTGTAGCAGCCAGACAGGGCTGGGCAGCCCAGGCTCTGCTTAGACTCAACGGAGATAGAGATGCACACACTTCCAAAGGGCCCTTTGTGGCACCAGTTTTAGATGTGATGAATCATACCTTGTGCTGATTTCTTTCTCTTATCTCTCAAGGGAGCCCAAGGTGACTTGTTTAGATGTGGATGAATCACACCCTCATGGCCATGGAGAAAATAATGAAAGCTTGCAAGCCTAGGCCCAAATCTTTGTAGTCATCTTGACTAATTTCACTATTTTACTGAATAGAATGATGAGATGTCTCTAAATAGCTTCATGCTTTACTGATAGATATTGCAAATGAGTACCTTCTCTCGCAGCACAAAACCACCTTACTTGCTTTCCCCCTGAGACACTATAGGCAGTGTCATTCCTTTGAGTACTTACTTTCTTTAGCTGGCCTCTTCCTTTTCTGAATAAACACATAATTTACCTCTCTGTGCAGCCTCCAGAGCTCCTCGTGACTTCCTCCGAGGAAAGATTTCAAAGGGATTAGCAGATCAGACTCACTTTTAAACCATCTGGTTTCTGTACTTCGTGTCAAGGTTTCCAGACTGCATTGATGTTTCCTGAGCCTACAGTGGCTTGTTTTAAGTTCTCCTGTCCTTTGAAATGCACGTGTCCAAGTGTGAAGTTCTTACCCAGAAAGCTCCTCTCCCTGTGTAATATAATGATGGAGGTAATATACTGATGGTGGAATGAAGCTTTTCCAGGAGTCCCACATAAGTGTGTTGTCCCATGGGAATTCAAATTCACAGCAATAGGCTGCCTCCTTCCACGTCCCTTCCTACAAGTAATTCGTGGTGGTAACAGGTCATTTAAAAACAGGGTGAGAAGAGCAGAAAATGAGGGTATGGAAATTGGTACTTTGTGAACTGGTCAGGATTGATTCAGTGCTTATCATTTCCTCTGTATTTATTTCTTTGCTTCATACCTGTTACTCCATCACACTGTAAATGCCTTATGAGCTCTCTGAGCGTGGGCTATGCATTTGATTTTAGTGGAGCGTTTTGCGCAGAAAGGTCTCGCTCTCTGCTGTCAGAAGTTAATACAACTAAAAGCAAGATGTATTTTCTTGTGTATCCCCTTTGCAGAACTGTATGAGCCAAATACTGACTTCAAAGGATACATCTTTGTTCTAAATGTAACGCTCAGAAATGTTTTATACAGTCAATTATTTGCAATTAGAACGTAAAGAGAAACCCCCTTCCCCAAACAACCTATAATTACAACTGAGCCTTTCATGAAGTAGAAATCCAGTAATTAAGTAGTTTCAGAAGTTTTAATGTGCTGGGCAATTAAAAAGTGTTGGGTGTTGAGGCAGAGAACAACGGTGCTGTATGTGTTTGGGGGCTGAAGTTATCAGTGGCACTTTTAGCAGAGAGATTTTACTATTGATCCTCAGGGTTTGAAGAGGTAATCCTGCAGTGTGCAGTCATTACCAGGCCTTAAGGACATCTCTCATAAGCCTCCACGGAAACTGCGATCAATAGGAACAAGCTGACTGTCAGAGTTATGCTGACACCCAGCTGAGGACCTGAAACTCCCTCCCCAAACAGCCTCATGTCACCAGAATCTGACCAGAATCCTTCTTAAAGCATATGGAGGAGTAAAATCCTTGTCTTCATCAAAGGATAAAGTCTAAGGGAAGCGATGCCAAAGCTTTCACTAATGGAAAGTTAAAGTAACAAGGGCTAATTTTGGTCGGAGTTACCAATGGTGGTGTTTCAGTGCAGCTTATTTAGCAGCTTTCTGGAGCCATGCTCTTATTCCCATCTTCATGCTACTTAAATACTGTGTGCACAAAATGCAGATTGGAGTGGCTCCTTGTAGTCGTGTTGGGCATCTTGATGCTTCCTTCTTATGCTGATCTATAAGATCCCATTTTTGATTCGTTCAGTCTTGTCTTTGATCTGTTTATCCTTTGCATGAAAGGTGTGGGAAGAAAGTATTGGTGTGAGTTCCAGAAAACTACATACTTCAGTTTTTTAGAGACTCTTCTGTTTCTGAACTGCTTAATGGAATGTGATAATATGGTCAGAAAAATACATATGATTTGATAGACTTTTAAAGAGAACCTGCATCTATTCCTCCTGTATATCAATTTAGAACTCCAGTAAAATGATTAGCTTTCTGTCTAATGCTGAAAAGGCAGAGCTGGTAATAGGATTTATACACCCCTTCTCTGTTCTCTTTGCATCCCACTGGGAAAGAAAACGAGCAGAGATTGTGGCCGCTTTAGGATGGAGTAAGTTTGAATAGTCTGTAGCAACTTTTTGGTCGTGCCCTTAGTGTCAGAGAGCTTCAAGAGTGTTAATGTTGGAGGAAGTAACAAAGATAATACCAACAGCACAGCTGTATAATGTCCATAAGGCCTTGGGCAAGTTTATCTGGCTGTCGATGGCAGTAGATGTCAACTTGTTTGGCACTTTAAATAGGTAAAACATTAATTGCTAATAATAACTTGCTGAGGAAAGAAGCTTAGACAAGGTGAGAGCATTGCAATGTCTGTTATGTCTCTGGATGAGACTGTGTAGCTGCTGGAAAAGATGATACTGTTCCAAATGTATCATTGTATGGTACAATGATACATGGATGATACATTTGGATGATACAGTATCCAAATGTTCCAAAGGCCAGCATTCCACAAAATGATGCAAACAGTTCTTTGAAAAGTAAATTACTGGATGAATTCTATGGGGAGCAATAAAGAAACAGTTTATGGGGGTAATCTAATAGGGAATTGAGGGATGGCAGTGGACAGCCACATGAAATAAGTACGTTGGAGCACTAAAACCTCAAACTAGCACAAAGTGTGTGTTTTCAGCCAAAACTGAACCAGAACAGAACTGACATAGTGCATGTGCACAAGAATAAGAATTGGAAGTAATTAATTATTAGGGAAAAAGTAGTGGTTGGGTAATAGATGTTCCTGGTTTCCAATATGAAGTTGTTACATAGAAATAGAGTGGAAGTAGAAGTGAAACAGGTACTTTGAGTTTGTAAATGCTATTTCTCTGATGTTGTTTAATCCCATGATTTACATTTTCCCTTCAGGAAAGAATGCAGAACAGGAGATATCTGTGTGCCTACAACACGTACAATGTGTTATCCTTCTTGGAGTGTGAGGGCAGCATTAGAATCCCCGAGAAACTTCTTTTCAGGGGGACGGTCCAAGTCTGCAGCAGGTTCAGATGGAGTCGCATCCTCTTGCTGCCTCAGAACATGAGGCCGTACTCGCTTTTCTCCCTTGTCTGCGCAGTGCTGTTTAAAATCAAGCTGCCTCATGCTTCCTGACTCTTCTCTTGCTACAGCATTTCTCCAGCTGCTCCACTGGACTGATCTGGGGGAAAGTCTCTGATGCTTTGTGGAGCTGGAGCGCAGCTTTGGGCGGGAAGCGGTTGGAAAACCAGAGATCTTAAAGGGCGAAATCTTGAAGTTTCTTCACCTTTTCCCTATTTGGTAATGCAGTTTTCTCATCTGCTTTTTGAGTTTCCACCCTCCCCCACTGCCTCTCCCCCTCCCTACTGTAGGTAACCACACATTTTGATGGAGGTTTAATCTCCTTCCTTCCTTCCTTTGCAAACCCACCTCCTCCCTTGCCCAAGGCAATCTGTCAACTTAAATGCATCACAAATCAACTTGACAGTGGAGATCTCCCCTTGAGCAACAGCACTGGGAGTTAGGCTCCTGCTGATTCTCAGATAGAGAGGGTGGGGTGCTTTTTCCACATAAAACCCAGTCACAGCTAAATTGAAGTAAATTTCCATGCCCCATTCCCTTTGTTTCCATCCTCTGCTTTCAACAAAGCGAATCCGCAACCTCAGGAGGATGCGTAGGGCAGTGCATAAATGCGTCCAGGTTGGAACTGCAGTGGCAGTCCTTGTGCCTGATGACTACGTGTGACATCTGCTCATGCTTCTGTCACTGCCTTTTCTCCTGCTGTTGAGCTGAGGATCTCAGGCTGCTTCAGAGAGTTGAACTGAACTGCACAGATGGACCATTACTAGAGCCCCCGTGATGCTGAGGTGGAATCTGAGAGTTCAAGGAAGTGAAAAAGATATTCAAGATGAGAATATTTTCTTTTCAACTTCTTTCTCAGTGTTAGAAGCATGGGGAAGCCACACATGTAACACCGACTCCTGTCAGTAACACAAATCAGCTATAAACTCTGGTTGCTGTTGGACCTAAATAAGCAAGTGTACTGATGTTAGGCAAAGGGCTCCTCCTTTGCTCAAGGAAAAAGATCATGTCTTCTTTGGGTTTATATGTACAATATTAATTCTATTGCAAAGGAGAAAAACTAGAAACTAGTCCCAGCTTGTGCTGCTTTTCCAGGTCTATTTCAGGTTGGTGGGAGAAGGCTGCTCATGCATTCTCATGAGAACAGACTAGATACACCAGGAAAATGTGAGCATCGCCTTCCTGGCCATAAAAGCCTCCCTTTTATCTGTGAGTTGCTGAGAGTCTTTGCAGGCACATTTGCCAATCAAGCTGAAGTCAGAACCCCCCTCTTGTTTTGTGTATGAGAGCATCCACATGGCTCGTTTTTAGAAATGTATGGCTACCAGTGTGGGGCTTCAGAAGTTGCTTCCGTCTGTATCAACAAAATGATGCACTCTGAGCCAGAATGACAGAAAGGAGGGAGGGAAGAGAGGCCACTGATGGTCGCTTCTCCTGATCAACAGCTCTGTGTGAATCCCGGAGCGTCAAACAGGCTGACCAGACATTGCCAAATCAGCTGCTGATTCGGTGATTTTGGGAGGCAGAATTATTTCAAGTACATAACCTCTGTGATTCGGGGAAGGGAAGCTGCGCCTCTGAGCTAGGTTTGAGCACTTACCATGGTTGATTTATTGGGTTTATATATGCAGGGTCTTTAATGTTCAGTGCTTGGAGCACGCTGTCATTTTAGCTATGTTATTACAGTTGTTGACCAATGCAGGAATTATCTTCAAAGGCTTTGAGTTCCTCTTAGCAAGCTTTCCCACTCCAGCTACCGAGTCAAAGGAAGCCAGGAAGGTCTGTTCTTTAAAGGCAAGAAGCAAAGTGTCGCAGATTGAATGTGCATGAATGTTCTGGAAACACAGTCTGCAGAAGCCCTGGAGTAAGCACAGGCATTAGCGCAGAAACTATGAGCAGTACTACTCACAATACCCAATTTTAATGTATGTTGAAGAGTTTCTTAGAAATGAGTTATTAGGCTCAAAGTCCTGGGAAGGAAGTTGCTATAAAAGTATTTACCAGCTAGCAAGTGTCTCTCTAAGCCGTGTCTGAAATGGCAGCGCAGCAGGAGGATGTTTGTGCTCCTTGCCCCTGCTTAGCTTCTTCTCTAGCGCGCCTTGCCTTCAGGAACTGCCACAACGAAAACTCTCCCCACCAGAATTAAATGCATTTAAACTCATTTTTGGAAGTTGCCTGGGCACAGCCTCCTGCAGAAATGAGATGGCACTGAACTGATTAAATAATGTTTATGCAAATACAAATGTTGTCAGGGCGTTGTTTTCTTATTCTTCAAGATCCAGCTTGTTGAAGACTTTTGGCTAAGTGTCAGACCTGTTGCGCTCAACTGAGCTAGTAGGAGCTTGATTTAGGATGGGCAATTGCCAGAGCCCTGCAGAAACTCTTCTCCAATGCAGCTTCTTCCCGTCTCCAACCTCAGCGATCTGTGGGGCCTCTGGACTCTCCACCCCTCTATCCTGCTGCCAGCGTCCTAAACTTCCACTTTTTACCTCCTCTTGCTCCTTAAAAAGCCCATGGTGCTGAGACACAGTTTCTATTGTATAGTAGAAGCTGCCCTGCTTTGAGTTCACATTTTAGTCCATCCAGTCCTCAAGTAGGTAGTTTACTTGTCAGAGGAATATTGTCATTGTTAGAGCGGTGATAGCAGGAAGTTACTGACAGGTGCTGAGAAGACAGTCGTTTGCAACAGCCTTGGGATATAGGGATTCCTGCAAAGAGGAATTCAGAGGCTTTTAGATAAATCGGCTGATATTAAAGTGACTTTCGAATGAGGTGAAAGATGTTGGATTGAAACTTAGTAGAAATACTAATAAACCCAAATGAGCCCCTCTCTCAAACTGCTCTTTACTGCTCTGTGCTCTTTGCCACTTTAGACTCCTGAGCAGATGACTCCCAAGTTCACAAACAGCAGGAAAAGTCTTTGGTGTCATTAGTCATCAGAGGAAATATTTGCGTAACTGCGCAGATTTGAGCATGTATTTGCCTGTGTTTTTAGGATGCTTTGTCTGAATATTCTTTCAAACAACAGTTCATTTGTGCAAGTACTCCCGGAGAGCGAACAAGAGTCGTTATGACTCGTGGGTGCTGTTGAAACTAATTCCATGCCTTCATTTGAACAAATGTTTGCCAGTTCTTTTCTCCAGTATTTACACAGTTCTGACCTAAGCTTCATTAGCTCAGCAGTTTCATTTCTCTGCTCCAATACCCACCTGGCCAGCTGGAACCACGGCATATTTTCATCTGGCATTTTCAAGGGGAACCCTGGGGAAAGCCAGCTACTCCCTGCTAAAGAACAGAGAGTAGGAAAGCCTGTGTCTCGTGGTGCTGTGTCTGCTGATGAGCCACATCTGGAGGGATGAGTTCTCATGGTGCTTCTGCCGAGAGCCGTTTTGCTCCCTTTTAAGATGCAGTTTGAAGTTACAAAACCAAGTCAAGTGTTGTTGGTATCTGTAGATTTTATTGTGCATAGCCTATTGCTGGCAGCAGTCTTGGGGTGACAGCGGTCTGATCAGATAGACATTGAAAATGTCAAAAGGACAAATGTGGTTTTATGTGCAGCTCGGAAGGGTGGGAAGCAGCCGTTGCGTGTGAGTGAGTCATTAGTGTGCACCCTCTGGACCCATAAGGTTTAGGTGGATTCAGTAGCAATGAGTTCTTCACCTCACATTGTATATGTATCAGATGTAGCTGTTTCTGATGCTGGCTGGAAAACACAAAGTGTAATCAGCCATGTAGCTGCTTTTTGCCACTTTTAAATGGCTTTAGGTGCTTGCCTGAGATAGCCACTCATAATGCAGCGTGGCCCAGGGCTTGAAGATGATCTCACCATGGTTGCACTGGCAAAAGTCAGTTGTCTTCTACAGGGTTAATACTGGTTTGAGTTTTGCCATGCTGTGGATGAGATCAGAATATGTGCTGATGCTAGACTAGATAATGATATGAAATGGATACTGGACGTCCTGAGGTTCTGATGGATGTCTCACCTGTGTAACTCCCTGCTAAATTCCAAAGTGCCTTTACACAAGTGGGTCTTCTGCAAGTCTACGTAGTAGTAGGATTGGTCTGTTCAATCTTTCTATGGTTTTTCTGCCATGAATGACACTTCTGTTGGGGCAGTAGGATTTTATCACACGTTTTGCTGGGCCACAAACCTCATACATGTTAGGTGAATATTTGCCTGGTCTAGAACCAGATAAAGCAGAAAAGTGGAGTGCAGTTTGGATTGTCATTTGGATTTGTCTTTTTCCGGGATACTTCTGGGTTTGGCCACTTGTGGAGACAGAAATATATCCCAGAATGTGTTTCCTGTGTTGTTTTGTCCAGTTTAAGCTTCTCGGTAGGAATCAGACTTCAGAATTCAGCAGGGATAGCGCTGAATCCCAGCGTCATGGATTTGAATCTTCTGTCATCTCTTCCCACTGAATAGTTGGTTGGTATTTAAGCTTCAGGCTTTGGCCCTTCCCTGCCTTCTAAAAGCCCACTTTAATCTCCTGAAAAACATGAGCCTGATAGCTCCTGGGTGCTTTAATTAAGTGAAATGAAAGGCTTGAATTTCCATAAATAGAAGAGCTTCCGAGAGCAACGCAGGGCTCCGGCCCAGCACCCTCCACAGCGTACAGCGAGAACCACCTCGGCCAGATCAGGGCTCCTGGAGGTGGGGAGCAAGGGGGGGCTTGAACTTCATCCCCAGAGGTGCTGCTGAGACGGTGATGAGAGGCAAAGAAGTCCAGGACTCAGTATGATAAAGACCAGGGAAGGTGGGAAGCACTTCTTCATCTACCCACTGCTGGGGCAGGGATTGCTTTCCCAGCCTGGCTTCAGTCCCTCCCTTGGTCCAGGTCATGATTTTGAGTCAAGACAGACACCTAGTGGCCAGAGAGCTGGAACGACCCCGAGCTTTGTGCCCCGGGGCCATCCCCTCCGGGCGCTGTCTTCCCTTCTTTTTGATTCATATTTATTTGTTTGTTTGTTTGCAGGAAGACAAAAGCAAGATCTTAATGCTGATACTTAATCTATGGGTGGCGTTTTCTTTGGTCCTCATTTGCCTCGAGCTGTTCTTGAGCTTCATCATGGGAACACGGCACTGAAATTCAAGACTCTTTTCATAGGAATATAGGTTCCCTTCTGGAAGCTTGACCTATCCCAGCATTGCCACTGCGAGCCATTTGTGCAAACTGACAACTTTATCTCATTTTAGCAATGAGGCTAAAAATTGCTTAAACCAAAACTATTAGTGGAAGGTGTCCCTGCCCATGGCATGAGATTTAAGGTCCTTTCCAACACAAACCACACTATGATTCTACATTTTTATGATTCTACTTAAAGAGAGGGGCCCCAACGAAGAATGGGGTATGCTATGAGACGGCACAAAGCGTGAGCTGATACGAGAGAGCGTGCTCTCCAAGAATTGTCCCAATAGCACTGGCAAAAAGCAAGGCAGGCAGCTTCTTGTTCGCTTTGGTGACATCTAGTTTTGTTCTAGTGACAGAGCTGCTCCTCAATGGACACTGAGATTTACCTGTTCTCCTAAGTGGAAAAATAGGATTTTCACATTGATGGCTCTAAGCTGTGAAGTCCCAGTGTGCTGTTGGGATTGCAGCTTGGCAGCCAGCAGCACCATCCTTGGTTGCTTTCGAGTTGCAGAATTAAACCATGGCATCTGTGCTCCCTGTGCAAGCACCCTCCCTGTCTTTGGCAGCAGCAGAGGATGCGTTTGCTCTGCAGAATCCAGAAGCCTCTGGTAATGGTGCTGAAGGCAACAACTGAATTTGGCAAAGGGCATTCCATCATCAAAATGCAGCAGATCAAAATCCCAAATACATTTCCCCCCCGTGCTGTAGATGTGCTTCTAAGCTGGCATCTGGTTTGAATAGTAAAAACTCCCTGATTTGGTGGTATGCACTGAGGTGGTCTTAAGGAAAGTGCGAACAGGATGAATTGAGCCCAGTGACATGAAATCAGGGCTGCAGTTAAAGCACTGTGGCAGCATGACCATTGTAAACACAATTTCTGACCAGTTGGTAGAGCAATTCCAGAAAATGCATTTTGTGACCAGTGGTTATTTCTTTGTGCTGATGAAATGAGTATTTTTCTTCAGTGAATTGAATCACAACTAATTGAGTTGTAATCAGCACAGGCCCCAAGTTCAGATGAATGTTGCCTTCATGATGCTTTGTCGACATGCAGAATCCATTAACTATCTTCAAATGAGATTTTGTGTTTTTAATCAGTAGGATCTTTGCAAACCATTACACAGAGCATTTGTGCTGTCACACACAACTTCCCTGTTTGCTTAAGATGGAAAGGGGGAAATTATTTCCCATTAATTCTATTCCTGATAGGGTTTACAGCTTTTTACTCCAAAAATAAATGCGGTGTTCTGATAGGTGAGCAGAGCTGTCTGTGCAATTCCTAATTGTCTTTCTTGTGTCTTCTGAAGGCAGCAAGTTACCCTGCTGTGATCTGTCGATTCATCTCAGACCTAAATGCCGGGAAGCTTCTTTATTGCAAATCTGCCTTTGCTTTCACATGCAGCCTTTACCAAGAATCCAGTGTGGCACCACTTGGAAATGCTAAATGTCCTCCTGTAAAACACCCTGTTCCCATAATTCTTGGTGCTCCTGAGCTTCCACATTAGCATTTCTTTCAGGTAGTACCCACCTGCAGAGTTCGGGCTGTCTGCCAGCAAAGGGATGTCAGCCCTTGCCCTCCCCAGCCGAGCTCCAGTCCATCCCAACCCTAGGACCGCTGGGAGAGGGACTTGGACTGATGTCTCTGGGGACTTCAGGGAGCTCACAAAGTAGCCAAAAAATGGGGGTGAGGAGGGGCAGAATGGTATCAGCAGATGAGAAATAAACAACATGCCGATGCGTGGTAGAAGAATGGGTTCATGGGTTATGGCATTCCTAAAATATCTTTATTTAATAATGAAAACTTCATTATCCAGCCCTGTGCCAAAGTGTTGCCATGGGCCTGCTGCAACTCCCAGGGAAGATCTTTCATCTTGACAGAAGTTCTAAATTACAGCATTAGTGCTCTAACGGAGAGGATGTTATGGCCTATTTTGGCTGTCCAGGGAAATGAGACACACATTACCATGGAGCAGGTTATTGGAATCTAATCACTGAGAATATTAAAAATGAGGTAGCAAAAAAATTCTTTCCGTGTGAGCACTGGGGATAAATTAAGTGATAAACCTGAGTGTTTACTGGAGTTTCATTATTTTATTAAAAAGTAATTCATCTTTATTACAGTTGAAGCTGCTACGTTTCACATCATTAAGAAAGCAATGCATGGAGCCCCTAAAGCTAATTTTCAATCTAACTATCAGAACACATTACATTTTGATTTTTATCACAGGTATTGCAGCATCCTCTGTGGCTGCATGTGCTGACCTCCAGAAACGTTTGGTCCAGGATGTTTGAGAGATGAGGGGGTGAAACCAGCCTGTGTTCACCGGCTGATCCTCAGCTCTGCATGTGCTTGCTCCTGGTGTGGTTTCAGTCCGGATGTCCAGGTAAGTCTGTTGTCAGGATTAAAGCCACCATCCCAGGTCTAGATGTGCAATCTCAGCTGAGCTGTCCTCTCTAAGCACTTTAACCCAGTGCTGAGTGACTGAGAGAAAAATCCCTCCTGTATTCAGTGGCCAGACACATGCAGCGTGGCTGAGAAAGTCCATTTCTGGTTTGTGTGACTCTTTCTCTTGGTCTTCTGACACAGGCTGGTTTTTACTTGCGTTTTAGGCTCAGGCAGAGCCAAACCCGTCAGTTCCACACAAGTCCCAGGTGAGCACATAAAGCTTTGTATCAGTCTGTAGGAGAGATTTCCAAGATGCGTGTTTGTGGGATTGCAGAGCCGTCTGGAACCAGAGAAGCTTCACATGGTAGAGCTTCTCTTGGTCCGGGTAGCTCATGGACAGTCATGCTCACAAAGGTTACTCCTTATTGCAAAGCAGAATTAATGTAATTGCAGAATTGGATGAATACCCTATGAGTGCTCACTTTAGCTTTGAAGATGTTTGGCTGGATTAGTGTCCCTAAATATCACAGTGCCAAAAATATCACAGCAAAGGTGGTTATTGGCAAAACCCGTTGCTGAAAGGGCACGTTTTAGGTAAACACTGGAGCACTTTCATAGGAGACAAGTCTGGTACTCACAGCTGTAAATCTTCCCACCACAATCTCACTGAGTGAGGCAGACCCAGTGAGGCTGTGGATATGCATCACTGAAGAACTGGTTCAGTACACTACATCTGTAGGCAGAGCCAGTGTAAGGGACGGAGCATGAGCTGGTTTGTTGCGCAGCGCAGTAGCTCGGCCTTGTTTTCTGACCCAGGCACTGCGCAGGCTGGCGAAGAGCATCTTCTGTTCTACAGCACATGGTTGTGAAATGTGTTTCCTTCCTGTGTAACCTTTGCCTCCCAGCAGTTCCCACATCCCCCTCAGCCACCTCTGGGTGCTGCTTCATGCTCTGGGTCCCTCTTCAGGCTCTGGGTCCCTCTTCATGCTCTGGGTCCCTCTTCATGCTCTGGGTCCCTCTTCATGCTCTGGGTCCCTCTTCAGGCTCTGGGTCCCTCTTCAGGCTCTGGGTCTCTCTTCAGGCTCTGGGTCCCTCAGTTTTCTTCTGCCTTCTCACCACAGAGCTGAGAATGAGGCAAAGTGTAACTCCAGGGGCTGCAGCTGCAGGAAGAGCACAGGAGTTAGGTGAGAGCAGAGCACCCTCTCACGCGTGGCGCTGGTAAGACAGTGCTGAGGGCTGTCCAACAGGATGATCCCATCTCCAGCATCCCCCTTTCCCTGCTGCCCCTGCCCACAGCATGGAAGCCCCTTCAATTTGGTCTATCAGATCAGCTTGTGCTCCTGTGATGACTTTTATTATAAGTTCTGAGTGCTTGTGTCATTTGTAATTCCATCAGCTGGTAAAGATCTCTGGGTTCAGGTAATTTTCTGCTCTGGAGGGTGGCTGCTGAGATGCCAACAAGCAAATATTACTATCTTTATGAGTAAACAAGAGAATACTGCTGCAGTTCAGCAGTCATGTAGCTGCAGTGTGCTAAAATGGAGAGGAAAATGGCCATCTATCAATCCTCTGTGTCTGAAAGCAAAGCAGACAAAAGCAGTCTTTGACAGTTGTGCTAATAAAAGTATTGTGTGTATAGGAAGAGGGGACATACGCTGTTCTTACATAGTGTAGTAATTTAAAAGTAAACCCCTTGGCTCTCTAGGGCTTGTGTACACTCATGAAAATGACCTTCAGCCAATTTAATTGTCACTTTCCAGACAAAACTACTTGTGTAAATGGCTTGTAGTAATTGAATAGAACTTAAACATATTAATATAAACATTAGTGCATTAAGTATTATGATATATTAACTTTACACCTAAGCAGACTGCTTCTTAATGTAAAATAAATACTTTTTAATCCACTTTGAGTGTGTCCAGGCTCAGGATTTAAGCTCTGCTGAAACACAGTCATGGGACTGAAGAATAATTCTGTTGACTCGCCTCACTTCTATTAAGTTATTCCCATTTATGGCAGTCCTACTTAGGGGAAAATTGAGGCTGGTGTCATCTGGTCATGTAAAAACAGTGGCTTGTGAGCCCCATGGTAGGGATGAGCTGTGGAGGCAGCATGGGGAGAAGGAGCACAGAGGAGCATTGCCTGCACTGGTTCTTTCCTGGGGCTTTAGGTGTGCTTATTCATTCTGTGCTAAAAAGAAAAGTTTGATTTCAAGGTAAATGAAAGAACAAAATGTATCTTGTAATTGGATTTACTGATGGGAAGCGTCGCTGAGTGTGTGTGTGTGACCAAGAAATCCTGGTTTCCTGCTATGCAAGGGCTGTTCTCTGGTTATTACTTAGGGAGGAACGTGAGCATAAAGAACATCCCTTTCAGGCAGGAAGAAGAGCAAATCATGCCCCATCCCTGGCAGTGTTCAAGGCCACGCTGGACGGGGCTTGGAGCACCCTGCTCTATGGAAGGTGTCCCTGCCTGTGGCAGGGGTTGGAGCTGGAGGAGCTTTAAGGTCCCCTCCAACACAAACCAGTCTGGGATTCTGTGATGCTGCTCTGCAGATGGACTCTGAGTTACCTGCACGAGCACAAGTGGCCCAGCGAGCCACAGGGTCTCCTCTTGCAGAATGCCTCTGTGCCTGGGATCATGACAATCCAGTTCCATTCCCCGGGAATTAGTAAGGGTGCCCTATAAAAGTGGTCTGTGTACAGTGCACAGCGTTGGCTGTCGTGTAGGTGCTGATGCAAGGGCGTGTTGTGTGAGAGGAAGTCTGAGGACAGGGATCTGCAGTTTCAGATTGCTGCTGTTACCTTCAAGTAATACAAGTGGCAATAGGGAATCAGCCTGAGAATTATCTGTACATTTTATGCAGACCAAAAGGAAGTAATTGCTGGGAATGCCTCAGTCAGGATTTTGAAACAGATAACAGTATCACTGCAATAAAATACAAACGCAGTAAAGAACAGACTGCTCCCAGTGTCTGCTTAATCAATGGACTGTGAAGAGAGTGAGGTGATAAACTGACTGTGCTCAGGGCTAATTTTATGCAATATAATATGTTCATAGGATGAGTCTATTTAAAAATAATCTTAATTTAACTTTTTTGAATGCAAAGCCGTTCTGCACTACTCATTTTCAATATATGCCTTCAAACAGATGAGGAAGGCAGAAACATATCCTTACTAATTTAAACAGTATCTTCGGCTGAGTATTGATTGCTGACTAATGTGCTTACTAATTAATAGATGTCTCCACGTTAAATATGTTTCTTAGAGCTGTTCTGGGACCATTTAATAAGATAAATGGGGTGTTGTGGTACAGTACTTTGTCATCAAATGTGTAAGTCACATCAGAAAGAAAAGTAAAACCATGCCTTATGTAGCTGCTTGCTCCCAAAGGCTGCTGGAGAAGGGGTGGTGCAGTGGTGGACCATATTTCAGACTTCAGCTTGGTTTTGCTTACACAACCCAAAAAGCACAAACCTCTCTGCTGTCTGAGTTAGACCAAGCAAGCCTCCTGGTACCAAGGGAAGCCAGGAAGGGCCTTGCTTTGCTACTCCAGTTTACCGAAATACTCCACAAATGCCACTACAAAAGCAGACCAAAGGAAGAGATGAAGTGGAATCCTAGGAAGAAATGTTTGCCATGGATCAGTAGTTTATTCCTGCAGTAGGATGCTAGGGAACCAGCCATAAACCCAGTGATCGTCATGAGCCTATTGCTCTTGACCTACAGCTTTTGTAAGCTCTGTAATGGTCTGTGAATCTCCTCTCCTTTCACTGTCTATTCCCTTAGCAGGCCATATGCTCACCAGCAATTACCCTTTATTCTGTCTGCAGGCAGCCACTGCTTTGTTGTTATTGTCTTCCTGGTTTTATTTGCTCCTTCAAGGCAGGTTACAGCCCTTTGGCTGGCACCCAAATATCTTCTGCTCTTTTCTTGTGTAGATCTTTTCCTGTCTTCCATTATTTCTCCCAAAGTTGTTAAAACTTGCTACTGACATTTCCTGTCTTTAGCAGGGGCAGAAGCCACCACATCAGTTTTAAGCCAAGCACCTGTTTGTTCAGTGCTTCACCATCCTGCTCACCAAACTGCTGTGCTTTCCATATGGAGCAGGTCGCTGAAGATTATGGATGATAGCTTGCACCTCAGATGGACGCCGTAACCAATTTCCTTTACTCCTTCTACTCTCCTGTGTGCTGAGCAGACCTTTCCACTGACTGTTTGATTGATGGATATTCAAAAGGCGCCTTTATGAGCCCTATAAATAGTCCCTTAAAGGTTTTTCTTTTCTTCTTCCCCCCATGGGTACCACTTAATCAGTTCCCCAGGCAATGGTCCTTGCCCCACCTTTCAGCCCGCTTGCTGTTGAGCTGTATCTGCTGTGCTCTGAACATACCTGGCACTCATCTGTGGCTGCAGGGAATCCTGGTGTGCAGCATTTCAGATTGGCCTTGCTGGGCATTGCTTTGTGTTTCGTTCTCAAAAGCCTGACTTGGCTTTTTCTCGTCAGTGGTTACCAGTATGTAATTTTTTGTTGGGGGGGAATTTCCTAACCTAAAACTTGTAAGAAATGAGTACAGCTATGGATAGTACATGTCCCTGCTCTGCTGAAGGCCACGCACAGGGAGCTGCAAGGAAGGGACAGGGAGCATGAGAGTGATGGAGCTCCCCCTGCTCGTGCCCTGTGCCACTTGGTGCAACTGGCAGCTGAAATGATTCCAGTTTCCTTTTCAGACTCCAAGACTGTAATTCTGGCTGACACAGTGTGAAATCTCTTTTCTTTGTTTCAGTTATTGCATGACTTGTGGTGGGATCAGTTTCAAAAGTACTTCCTTCTCTATGGTTTTATTCCCATCGAGTTCACTGTTTGCAAGAAAAACTGTCAGGACAGTAGAAGTGGAATGCTGTCCCCTGAGCTTTGTGCCTGGTCATGCTTTTCACAGGTATCTTACAACCTCTCTTCCATCATGGCTTTGATTAATAGGTGGCTTTTAAAATACATGGTCTCTTTTCATCAGACCTACTTTGGATGTGTGCTGTTTGCCGGCTGACAATGGGAACTGGATTACAGTGGGCAGGTAGGAAACAGCAAGATGAATAAGAGACAGAGCAGGTACACATTGACATCAGCTGTAACTGCTCTTGGGGTAATGAAACAGAAGTATATATCTGTGTTCCTGATACCCATTTAAATCTGCTGCTTCCTTACTCCACTCAGCCAGTGTAAACGGGCCTTTGCCAGGAGCATAAGTGAGTCCTATGGCTGTGTTAAGGGTGGTGTAAAGGGACTTGGTACCAGTGCAAATCAGGCTGTACATATTTAACATAAATAGAAGTGCACATAAAAAAATAGCCCCTATTATTACCCAAGGATGCAGTGGGAGTACCAGGGGAATGGCTGAAGTAACAAAACTTGACACCAGTGATAATAAAAGAGGGAACTAAAGCCGAGAGATCACCTCAGTCTGCTGGGTTTCGGGTGCTTAATCAAAACTGACTTCTACTACTGCAGCTGCAAAAGAAATGTTTCTAGCCTCCCATTAATTTCCATACAATAACCCTCTAATGGGGGAGTTGCCGGGGAGAAGAGGGTGATCAATCTGCTGTAATGACACACTAGAGACTAAGGGAAAATGCAAACTTGGAGCAATTTCATGGCAGGTGCAACCTTGGAAAGTACAGCTATTTTTCTGAGTTAATTTGTTCCCCTGATATGTTTGAAATCCATATTTGTACTTTAAAGGTCTAAAATGCAAGATGATTAAAAAATATAACCAGATTTTGGTAAGCTTTTCAAGTGTATCAGGTGATATATTAATGCCCCTCCTTGGAGGCAAGACAGCTGTGTATCTTTTATCATTTGCTACCAAAAATAAAGGAATGGGATTGTTTATTCTAGCATTCCCTTTCTGTCTTTAGCCTTCCCATTTACCTCCCTGGCCTGATGCTCATTTGTCTCCTGGCTGAATTGATCCTGATCGCTATAGGAAGTAATAATAACAATAATAGTGGTAACTAATAGCAGTAATAATTATTATTCTTGTTATTGTTGGTAATAAAAGTAGTGTGTAATGATAATGATTATTATGACTGGAAGTTTTAAAACATGTGAATGAGTTAACTCAATTTCTGTTACCCTTTGGGTGTCTTCATCTTTTGGACATTAGTGAAGATGGCAGCTGTCAATTGTAGCAGGAACAGACATGGAAACATGGAATCCCAGCCTGGTTTGGTTTAGAAAGGACCTAAAGCTCCTTCAGCTCCAACCCCTGCCA